>CM059807.1:631954-836954 GCA_030435695.1 Brachymystax lenok tsinlingensis
AGCTCCATAGTTAGGGACATAGTGGTTTGCTATAGGGAGCTCCATAGTTAGGACGTAGTGGTTGCTATAGGAGCTCCATAGTTAGGACGAGTGGTTGCTATAGGGAGCTCCATAGTTAGGACGTAGTGGTTGTTATAGGGAGCTCCATAGTTAGGGACGTAGTGGTTGTTATAGGGAGCTCCATAGTTAGGGACGTAGTGGTTGCTATAGGGAGCTCCATAGTTAGGGACGTAGTGGTTGCTATAGGGAGCTCCATAGTTAGGGACGTAGTGGTTGCTATAGGGAGCTCCATAGTTAGGGACGTAGTGGTTGCTATAGGGAGCTCCATAGTTAGGGACTTAGTGGTTGTTATAGGGAGCTCCATAGTTAGGGACGTAGTGGTTGTTATAGGGAGCTCCATAGTTAGGGACGTAGTGGTTGCTATAGGGAGCTCCATAGTTAGGGACGTAGTGGTTGCTATAGGGAGCTCCATAGTTAGGGACGTAGTGGTTGTTATAGGGAGCTCCATAGTTAGGGACGTAGTGGTTGTTATAGGAGCTCCATAGTTAGGGACGTAGTGGTTGTTATAGGGAGCTCCATAGTTAGGGGCGTAGTGGTTGTTATAGAGCTCCATAGTTAGGGACGTAGTGGTTGTTATAGGGAGCTCCATAGTTAGGGACGTAGTGGTTGCTATAGGAGCTCCATAGTTAGGACGTAGTGGTTGCTATAGGAGCTCCATAGTTAGGGACGTAGTGGTTGTTATAGGGAGCTCCATAGTTAGGGACATAGTGGTTGTTATAGGGAGCTCCATAGTTAGGGACGTAGTGGTTGCTATAGGGAGCTCCATAGTTAGGGACGTAGTGGTTGCTATAGGGAGCTCCATAGTTAGGGACGTAGTGGTTGTTATAGGGAGCTCCATAGTTAGGGACGTAGTGGTTGCTATAGGGAGCTCCATAGTTAGGGACGTAGTGGTTGTTATAGGGAGCTCCATAGTTAGGGACGTAGTGGTTGCTATAGAGCTCCATAGTTAGACCAGTAGTGGTTGTTATAGGGAGCTCCATAGTTAGGGACGTAGTGGTTGCTATAGGGAGCTCCATAGTTAGGGACGTAGTGGTTGTTATAGGGAGCTCCATAGTTAGGGACGTAGTGGTTGTTATAGGGAGCTCCATAGTTAGGGACGTAGTGGTTGCTATATGGAGCTCCATAGTTAGGGACATAGTGGTTGTTATAGGGAGCTCCATAGTTAGGGACGTAGTGGTTGCTATAGGGAGCTCCATAGTTTGGGACGTAGTGGTTGCTATAGGGAGCTCCATAGTTAGGAACGTAGTGGTTGTTATAGGGAGCTCCATAGTTAGGGACTTAGTGGTTGTTATAGGGAGCTCCATAGTTAGGGACGTAGTGGTTGCTATAGGGAGCTCCATAGTTAGGGACGTAGTGGTTGTTATAGGAGCTCCATAGTTAGGGACGTAGTGGTTGCTATAGGGAGCTCCATAGTTAGGACGTAGTGGTTGCTATAGGGAGCTCCATAGTTAGGATTAGTGGTTGTTATAGGGAGCTCCATAGTTAGGACGTAGTGGTTGCTATAGGAGCTCCATAGTTAGGAGCGTTAGTAGTTTGTTATAGGGAGCTCCATAGTTAGGGACGTAGTGGTTGCTATAGGGAGCTCCATAGTTAGGGCGTAGTGGTTGCTTATAGGAGCTCCATAGTTAGGGCGTAGTGGTTGTTATAGGGAGCTCCATAGTTAGGGACGTAGTGGTTGTTATAAGGAGCTCCATAGTTAGGGACGTAGTAGTTGTTATAGGAGCTCCATAGTTAGGGACGTAGTGGTTGCTATATGGAGCTCCATAGTTAGGGACATAGTGGTTGTTATAGGGAGCTCCATAGTTAGGGACGTAGTGGTTGTTATAGGGAGCTCCATAGTTAAGACTTAGTGGTTGCTATAGGAGCTCCATAGTTAGAACATAGTGGTTGTTATAGGGAGCTCCATAGTTAGGACGTAGTGGTTGTTATAGGGAGCTCCATAGTTAGGGACGTAGTAGTTGCTATAGGAGCTCCATAGTTAGACGTAGTGGTTTGCTATAGGAGCTCCATAGTTAGGGACGTAGTGGTTGTTATAGGGAGCTCCATAGTTAGGGCGTAGTGGTTGTTATAGGGAGCTCCATAGTTAGGACGTAGTGGTAGTTTGCTATAGAGCTCCATAGTTAGGGACGTAGTGGTTGTTATAAGGAGCTCCATAGTTAGGGACGTAGTGGTTGCTATAGGAGCTCCATAGTTAGAGACGTAGTGGTTGCTATAGAGCTCCATAGTTAGAGCGTAGTGGTTGTTATAGGGAGCTCCATAGTTAGAGACGTAGTAGTTGTTATAGGAGCTCCATAGTTAGGGACGTAGTGGTTGCTATAGGGAGCTCCATAGTTAGGAGACATAGTGGTTGTTATAGGGAGCTCCATAGTTAAGGGAATAGTATTTGCTATAGAGCTCCATAGTTAGGACGTAGTGGTTGTTATAGGGAGCTCCATAGTTAGGGACGTAGTGGTTGCTATAGGGAGCTCCATAGTTAGGGACGTAGTGGTTGTTATAGGGAGCTCCATAGTTAGGGACGTAGTGGTTGTTATAGGGAGCTCCATAGTTAGGGACGTAGTGGTTGCTATAGGAGCTCCATAGTTAGGGACGTAGTGGTTGTTATAGGGAGCTCCATAGTTAGGACGTAGTGGTTGTTATAGGAGCTCCATAGTTAGGGACGTAGTGGTTGTTATAGGGAGCTCCATAGTTAGGACGTAGTGGTTGTTATAGGGAGCTCCATAGTTAGGGACGTAGTGGTTGTTATAGGGAGCTCCATAGTTAGGGGCGTAGTAGTTGCTATAGGGAGCTCCATAGTTAGGGACTTAGTGGTTGTTATAGGAGCTCCATAGTTAGGACGTAGTGGTTGCTATAGGAGCTCCATAGTTAGGGACGTAGTGGTTGCTATAGGGAGCTCCATAGTTAGGGACGTAGTGGTTGCTATAGGGAGCTCCATAGTTAGGACGTAGTGGTTGTTATAGGAGCTCCATAGTTAGGGACGTAGTTGCTATAGGAGCTCCATAGTTAGGGACGTAGTGGTTGCTATAGGGAGCTCCATAGTTAGGGACGTAGTGGTTGCTAGTTATGGAGCTCCATAGTTAGGGACTTAGTGGTTGTTATAGGGAGCTCCATAGTTAAGGGCGTAGTGAATTTGTTATAAGGGAGCTCCATAGTTAGGGATGTAGTGGTTGCTATAGGAGCTCCATAGTTAGGGACGTAGTGGTTGCTATAGGAGCTCCATAGTTAGGGACATAGTGGTTGCTATAGGGAGCTCCATAGTTAGGACGTAGTGGTTGCTATAGGGAGCTCCATAGTTAGACGTAGTGGTTGCTTATAGGGAGCTCCATAGTTAGTGACGTAGTGGTTGTTATAGGGAGCTCCATAGTTAGGGACGTAGTGGTTGCTATAGGAGCTCCATAGTTTAGACGTAGTGGTTGTTATAGGGAGCTCCATAGTTAGGGACGTAGTGGTTGTTATAGGGAGCTCCATAGTTAGGACGTAGTGGTTGCTATAGGAGCTCCATAGTTAGGGACGTAGTGGTTGCTATAGGGAGCTCCATAGTTAGGGACGTAGTGGTTGTTATAGGGAGCTCCATAGTTAGGACGTAGTGGTTGTTATAGGAGCTCCATAGTTAGGGACGTAGTGGTTGCTATAGGGAGCTCCATAGTTAGGGACGTAGTGGTTGTTATAGGAGCTCCATAGTTAGGACGTAGTGGTTGCTATAGGGAGCTCCATAGTTAGGGACGTAGTGGTTGCTATAGGAGCTCCATAGTTAGACGTAGTGGTTGTTATAGAGCTCCATAGTTAGACGTAGTGGTTGTTATAGGGAGCTCCATAGTTAGACATGTAGTGGTTGTTATAGGAGCTCCATAGTTAGGACGTAGTGGTTGCTATAGGGAGCTCCATAGTTAGGGACATAGTAGTTGTTATAGGAGCTCCATAGTTAGACGTAGTGGTTGCTATAGGAGCTCCATAGTTAGGACGTAGTGGTTGTTATAGGGAGCTCCATAGTTAGGGACGTAGTGGTTGTTATAGGGAGCTCCATAGTTAGGACGAGTGGTTGTTATAGGGAGCTCCATAGTTAGGACGTAGTGGTTGCTATAGGGAGCTCCATAGTTAGGGACGTAGTGGTTGTTATAGGAGCTCCATAGTTAGGGACGTAGTGGTTGTTATAGGAGCTCCATAGTTAGGGACTTAGTAGTGGTTGCTATAGGGAGCTCCATAGTTAGGGACGTAGTGGTTGCTATAGGGAGCTCCATAGTTAGGGACGTAGTGGTTGTTATAGGAGCTCCATAGTTAGGACGTAGTGGTTGTTATAGGGAGCTCCATAGTTAGGGACGAGTGGTTGTTATAGGAGCTCCATAGTTAGGGACGTAGTGGTTGCTATAGGAGCTCCATAGTTAGGGACGTAGTGGTTGTTATAGGGAGCTCCATAGTTAGGGACGTAGTGGTTGCTATAGGGAGCTCCATAGTTAGGGACGTAGTGGTTGCTATAGGGAGCTCCATAGTTAGGGACGTAGTGGTTGTTATAGAGCTCCATAGTTAGGACGTAGTTTGCTATAGGGAGCTCCATAGTTAGGACGTAGTGGTTGCTATAGGGAGCTCCATAGTTAGGGACTTAGTAGGTTGTTATAGGAGCTCCATAGTTAGGACGTAGTGGTTGCTATAGGGAGCTCCATAGTTAGGGACGTAGTGGTTGTTATAGGGAGCTCCATAGTTAGGACGTAGTGGTTGTTATAGGGAGCTCCATAGTTAGGGACGTAGTGGTTTGCTATACAGAGCTCCATAGTTAGGGACGTAGTGGTTGCTATAGGGAGCTCCATAGTTAGGGACGTAGTAGTTTGCTATAAGAGCTCCATAGTTAGGGACGTAGTGGTTGTTATAGGGAGCTCCATAGTTAGGGACGTAGTGGTTGTTATAGGGAGCTCCATAGTTAGGGACATAGTGGTTGCTATAGGGAGCTCCATAGTTAGGGACGTAGTGGTTGTTATAGAGCTCCATAGTTAGGGACGTAGTGGTTGCTATAGGGAGCTCCATAGTTAGGACGTAGTGGTTGCTATAGGGAGCTCCATAGTTGAGCGTAGTGGTTGTTATAGGAGCTCCATAGTTAGGGACGTAGTGGTTGTTATAGGGAGCTCCATAGTTTGGGATGTAGTGGTTGCTATAGGGAGCTCCATAGTTGGGCGTAGTGGTTGTTATAGGGAGCTCCATAGTTAAGGACGTAGTGGTTGTTATAGGGAGCTCCATAGTTAGGGACGTAGTGGTTGTTATAGGGAGCTCCATAGTTAGGGACGTAGTGGTTGTTATAGGAGCTCCATAGTTAGGGACGTAGTGGTTGCTATAGGGAGCTCCATAGTTAGGGACGTAGTGGTTGTTATAGGGAGCTCCATAGTTAGGGACGTAGTGGTTGCTATAGGGAGCTCCATAGTTTGGGATGTAGTGGTTGCTATAGGGAGCTCCATAGTTAGGAACGTATTGGTTGTTATAGGGAGCTCCATAGTTAGACGTAGTGGTTGCTATAGGAGCTCCATAGTTAGGGACGTAGTGGTTGCTATAGGAGCTCCATAGTTAGGGACGTAGTGGTTGCTATAGGGAGCTCCATAGTTAGGACGTAGTGGTTGCTATAGGAGCTCCATAGTTAGGGACGTAGTGGTTGTTATAGGGAGCTCCATAGTTAGGGACGTAGTGGTTGCTATAGGGAGCTCCATAGTTAGGATGTAGTGGTTGCTATAGGAGCTCCATAGTTAGGGACGTAGTGGTTGCTATAGGGAGCTCCATAGTTAGGGACGTAGTGGTTGTTATAGGGAGCTCCATAGTTAGGGACATAGTGGTTGTTATAGGGAGCTCCATAGTTAGGGACGTAGTGGTTGCTATAGGGAGCTCCATAGTTAGGACGTAGTGGTTTGCTAGGGAGCTCCATAGTTAGGGACGTAGTGGTTGTTATAGGGAGCTCCATAGTTAGGACGTAGTGGTTGCTATAGGAGCTCCATAGTTAGGGACGTAGTGGTTGCTATAAGAGCTCCATAGTTAGGGACTTAGTGGTTGTTATAGGGAGCTCCATAGTTAGGACGTAGTGGTTTGCTATAGGGAGCTCCATAGTTAGGGACGTAGTGGTTGCTATAGGAGCTCCATAGTTAGGAGCGTAGTGGTTGTTATAGGGAGCTCCATAGTTAGGGACTTAGTGGTTGTTATAGGAGCTCCATAGTTAGGACGTAGTGGTTGCTATAGGGAGCTCCATAGTTAGGACGTAGTGGTTGCTATAGGGAGCTCCATAGTTAGGGACGTAGTGGTTGCTATAGGGAGCTCCATAGTTAGGACATAGTGGTTGTTATAGAGCTCCATAGTTAGGACGTAGTGGTTTGCTATAGGGAGCTCCATAGTTAGGAGACGTAGTGGTTGCTATAGAGCTCCATAGTTAAGGCGTAGTGGTTGCTTATAGGGAGCTCCATGTTAGGGGCGTAGTGGTTGCTTATAAGGAGCTCCATAGTTGGGGACATAGTAGTTGTATAGGAGCTCCATAGTTAGAGCGTAGTGGTTGTTATAGAGCTCCATAGTTAGGACTTAGTGGTTGTTATAGGAGCTCCATAGTTAGGGACGTAGTGTTATAGGAGCTCCATAATTGGGCGTAGTAATTTGTATAAGAGCTCCATAGTTAGGACGTAGTGGTTGCTATAGGGAGCTCCATAGTTAGGACGTAGTGGTTGCTATTATAGAGCTCCATAGTTAGGGACATAGTGGTTTGTTATAGGAGCTCCATAGTTAGGGGCGTAGTGGTTGTTATAGGGAGCTCCATAGTTAGGGACGTAGTGGTTTGCTATAGGGAGCTCCATAGTTAGGGACGTAGTGGTTGTTATAGGGAGCTCCATAGTTAGGGACGTAGTGGTTGTTATAGGGAGCTCCATAGTTAGGGACGTAGTGGTTGTTATAGGGAGCTCCATAGTTAGACATAGTAGTTGTTATAGGAGCTCCATAGTTAGGGACATAGTGGTTGTTATAGGGAGCTCCATAGTTAGGGACGTAGTGGTTGTTATAGGGAGCTCCATAGTTAGGGACGTAGTGGTTTGCTATAGGGAGCTCCATAGTTAGGACATAGTGGTTGTTATAGGGAGCTCCATAGTTAGGGACGAGTGGTTGCTATAGGGAGCTCCATAGTTAGGGACATAGTGGTTGCTATAGGGAGCTCCATAGTTAGGGACGTAGTGGTTGTTATAGGGAGCTCCATAGTTAGGGACGTAGTGGTTGTTATAGGGAGCTCCATAGTTAGGGACGTAGTGGTTGCTATAGGGAGCTCCATAGTTAGACGTAGTGGTTGCTATAGGGAGCTCCATAGTTAGGGACGTAGTGGTTGTTATAGGAGCTCCATAGTTAGGACGTAGTGGTTGCTATAGGGAGCTCCATAGTTAGGGACATAGTGGTTGCTATAGGAGCTCCATAGTTAGGGGCGTAGTGGTTGTTATAGGAGCTCCATAGTTAGGGACGTAGTGGTTGCTATAGGAGCTCCATAGTTAGGGACGTAGTGGTTTGTTATAGGGAGCTCCATAGTTAGGGACGTAGTGGTTGTTATAAGGAGCTCCATAGTTAGGGACGTAGTGGTTGTTATAGGGAGCTCCATAGTTAGGACGTAGTGGTTGCTATAGGGAGCTCCATAGTTAGGACGTAGTGGTTGTTATAGAGCTCCATAGTTAGGACGTAGTGGTTGTTATAGGGAGCTCCATAGTTAGGGACGTAGTGGTTGTTATAGGGAGCTCCATAGTTAGGGACGTAGTGGTTGTTATAGGGAGCTCCATAGTTAGGGACGTAGTGGTTGTTATAGGGAGCTCCATAGTTAGACGTAGTGGTTGTTATAAGAGCTCCATAGTTAGGGACTTAGTGGTTGCTATAGGAGCTCCATAGTTAGGACGTAGTGGTTGCTATAGGGAGCTCCATAGTTAGGACGTAGTGGTTGTTATAGGGAGCTCCATAGTTAGGACGTAGTGGTTGTTATAGGAGCTCCATAGTTAGGACGTAGTGGTTGCTATAGGAGCTCCATAGTTAGGGACGTAGTGGTTGTTATAAGAGCTCCATAGTTAGGGACGTAGTGGTTGTTATAGGGAGCTCCATAGTTAGGGACATAGTGGTTGTTATAGGGAGCTCCATAGTTAGGGACTTAGTGGTTGTTATAGGGAGCTCCATAGTTAGGGACGTAGTGGTTGCTATAGGAGCTCCATAGTTAGGGAGCGTAGTGGTTGCTATAGGGAGCTCCATAGTTAGGGACGTAGTGGTTGTTATAGGGAGCTCCATAGTTAGGGGCGTAGTGGTTGTTATAGGGAGCTCCATAGTTAAGGGACGTAGTAGTTTGCTATAGGGAGCTCCATAGTTAGGGACGTAGTAGTTGTTATAGGGAGCTCCATAGTTAGGGGCGTAGTGGTTGCTATAGGGAGCTCCATAGTTAGGACGTAGTGGTTGCTATAGGGAGCTCCATAGTTAGGAGACGTAGTGGTTGCTATAGGGAGCTCCATAGTTAGGGACGTAGTGGTTGCTATAGGAGCTCCATAGTTAGGGACATAGTGGTTTGTTATAGGGAGCTCCATAGTTAGGGACGTAGTGGTTGCTATATAGAGCTCCATAGTTAAGGGACGTAGTGGTTGTTATAGGGAGCTCCATAGTTAGGGACGTAGTGGTTGCTATAGGAGCTCCATAGTTAGGACGTAGTGGTTGCTATAGGGAGCTCCATAGTTAGGGACGTAGTGGTTGTTATAGGGAGCTCCATAGTTAGGGACGTAGTGGTTGCTATAGGGAGCTCCAGAGTTAGGGACGTAGTGGTTTGTTATAGGGAGCTCCATAGTTAGGGACGTAGTGGTTGTTATAGAGCTCCATAGTTAGGACGTAGTGGTTGCTATAGAGCTCCATAGTTTGGGACGTAGTGGTTGCTATAGGGAGCTCCATAGTTAGGACGTAGTGGTTGTTATAGGGAGCTCCATAGTTAGGGACGTAGTGGTTGTTATAGGGAGCTCCATAGTTAGGGACGTAGTGGTTGCTATTAGGAGCTCCATAGTTAGGGACGTAGTGGTTGCTATAGGGAGCTCCATAGTTAGGGACATAGTGGTTGTTATAGGGAGCTCCATAGTTAGGGACGTAGTAGTTTGCTATAGGGAGCTCCATAGTTAGGACGTAGTGGTTGTTATAGGGAGCTCCATAGTTAGGACGTAGTGGTTGCTATAGGAGCTCCATAGTTAGGGACGTAGTGGTTTGTTATAGGGAGCTCCATAGTTAGGACGTAGTGGTTGCTATAGGGAGCTCCATAGTTAGGGACGTAGTGGTTGTTATAGGAGCTCCATAGTTAGGACGTAGTGGTTGTTATAGGGAGCTCCATAGTTAGGGACGTAGTGGTTGCTATATGGAGCTCCATAGTTAGGGACATAGTGGTTGTTATAGGGAGCTCCATAGTTAGGGACGTAGTGGTTGTTATAGGGAGCTCCATAGTTAGGGACGTAGTGGTTGTTATAGGGAGCTCCATAGTTAGACGTAGTGGTTGCTATAGGAGCTCCATAGTTAGGACGAGTGGTTGTTATAGGGAGCTCCATAGTTAGGGACGTAGTGGTTGTTATAGAGCTCCATAGTTAGGGACGTAGTGGTTGTTATAGGGAGCTCCATAGTTAGGGACGTAGTGGTTGTTATAGGGAGCTCCATAGTTAGGGACGTAGTGGTTGCTATAGGGAGCTCCATAGTTAGGGACGTAGTGGTTGCTATAGGGAGCTCCATAGTTAAGACGTAGTGGTTGCTATAGAGCTCCATAGTTAGGGACGTAGTGGTTGCTATAGGAGCTCCATAGTTAGGGACGAGTGGTTATAGGAGCTCCATAGTTAGGACGTAGTGGTTGCTATAGGGAGCTCCATAGTTAGGGACGAGTGGTTGCTATAGGGAGCTCCATAGTTAGGACGTAGTGGTTGCTATAGGGAGCTCCATAGTTAGGACGTAGTGGTTGTTATAGGGAGCTCCATAGTTAGGGACGTAGTGGTTGCTATAGGAGCTCCATAGTTAGGGACGTAGTGGTTTATAGGGAGCTCCATAGTTAGGGACGAGTTATAGTAGCTCCATAGCTACATATAGGAGCTCCATAGTTAGGACGTAGTTTATAGGAGCTCCATAGTTAGGACGTAGTGGTTGCTATAGGAGCTCCATAGTTAGGACGTAGTGGTTGCTATAGGAGCTCCATAGTTAGGAAGTGTTATAGGAGCTCCATAGTTAGGGACGTAGTGGTTGCTATAGGGAGCTCCATAGTTAGGGACGAGTGGTTGCTATATTATAGGACTCCATAGTTAGGAGCATGTAGTGGTTGCTATAGGAGCTCCATAGTTAGGGACGTAGTGGTTGCTATAGAGCTCCATAGTTAGACGTAGTGGTTGTTATAGGAGCTCCATAGTTAGGGACGTAGTGGTTGCTATAGAGCTCCATAGTTAGGACGTAGTGGTTGCTTATAGGAGCTCCATAGTTAGGGACATAGTGGTTGTTATAGGAGCTCCATAGTTAGGACGAGTAGTTGCTTATAGGAGCTCCATAGTTAGGACGAGTGGTTGTTATAGGAGCTCCAGTTAGTAGTTGCTATAGGAGCTCCATAGTTAGGGACGTAGTGGTTGTTATAGAGAGCTCCATAGTTAGGGACGTAGTGGTTGCTATAGGAGCTCCATAGTTAGGTAGTGGTTGTTATAGGAGCTCCATAGTTAGACGAGTAGTGGTTGCTATAGGAGCTCCATAGTTAGGGAGCTATAGGGAGCTCCATAGTTAGGACGTAGTGGTTGCTATAGGAGCTCCATAGTTAGGACGTAGTGGTTGTTATAGGGAGCTCCATAGTTAGGACGTAGTGGTTGTTATAGGAGCTCCATAGTTAGGGACGTAGTGGTTGTTATAGGGAGCTCCATAGTTAGGACGTAGTGGTTGTTATAGGAGCTCCATAGTTAGGACGTAGTGGTTGTTATAGGAGCTCCATAGTTAGGGACTTAGTGGTTGTTATAGGAGCTCCATAGTTAGGGACGTAGTGGTTGCTATAGGGAGCTCCATAGTTAGGACGTAGTGGTTGTTATAGGAGCTCCATAGTTAGGGACGTAGTGGTTGTTATAGGAGCTCCATAGTTAGGGACGTAGTGGTTGTTATAGGAGCTCCATAGTTAGGGACGTAGTAGTTAGTTTATAGGAGCTCCATAGTTAGGACGTAGTGGTTGCTATGGAGCTCCATAGTTAGGACGTAGTGGTTGTTATAGGAGCTCCATAGTTAGTGGTTAGGATAGTAGTGGTTGTTATAGGAGCTCCATAGTTAGGGACGTAGTGGTTGCTATAGGAGCTCCATAGTTAGGGACGTAGTGGTTGTTATAGAGCTCCATAGTTAGGACGTAGTAGTTGTTATAGGGAGCTCCATAGTTAGGACGTAGTGGTTGCTATAGGAGCTCCATAGTTAGACGTAGTGGTTGTTATAGGGAGCTCCATAGTTAGGGACATAGTGGTTGCTATAGGAGCTCCATAGTTAGGACGTAGTGGTTGCTATAGGAGCTCCATAGTTAGGACGTAGTGGTTGTTATAGGGAGCTCCATAGTTAGGGACGTAGTGGTTGCTATAGGAGCTCCATAGTTAGGGACGTAGTGGTTGCTATAGGGAGCTCCATAGTTAGGGACGTATGGTTGTTATAGGGAGCTCCATAGTTAGGACTTAGTGGTTGTTATAGGAGCTCCATAGTTAGGACGTAGTGGTTGCTATAGGGAGCTCCATAGTTAGGGACGTAGTGGTTGCTATAGGAGCTCCATAGTTAGGGACTTAGTGGTTGTTATAGGAGCTCCATAGTTAGGGACGTAGTGGTTGTTATAGGAGCTCCATAGTTAGGGATTAGTGGTTGTTATAGGAGCTCCATAGTTAGGACGTAGTGGTTGTTATAGGGAGCTCCATAGTTAGGGACGAGTGGTTGTTATAGGGAGCTCCATAGTTAGGACATAGTGGTTGTTATAAGGAGCTCCATAGTTAGGACGTAGTGGTTGCTATAGGGAGCTCCATAGTTAGGGACAGTAGTGGTTGTTATAGGGAGCTCCATAGTTAGGGACGTAGTGGTTGCTATAGGAGCTCCATAGTTAGGACGTAGTGGTTTTATAGGAGCTCCATAGTTAGGACGTAGTGGTTGCTATAGGAGCTCCATAGTTAGGGACGTAGTGGTTGTTATAGGAGCTCCATAGTTAGGGACAGTGGTTGGTTATAGGAGCTCCATAGTTAGGGACGAGTGGTTGCTATAGGAGCTCCATAGTTAGGACGAGTGGTTGTTATAGGAGCTCCATAGTTAGGACAGTGGTTGCTATAGGGAGCTCCATAGTTAGGACTTAGATTGCTATAGAGCTCCATAGTTAGGACGTAGTGGTTGCTATAGGAGCTCCATAGTTAGGACATAGTGGTTGCTATAGGAGCTCCATAGTTAGGACGTAGTGGTTGTTATAGGAGCTCCATAGTTAGGACTTAGTGGTTGCTTATAGGGAGCTCCATAGTTAGGACGTAGTGGTTGCTATAGGGAGCTCCATAGTTAGGGACGTAGGTTGTTATAGGGAGCTCCATAGTTAGGACGTAGTGGTTGTTATAGGGAGCTCCATAGTTAGGGACGTAGTGGTTGCTATAGGAGCTCCATAGTTAGGGACGTAGTGGTTGCTATAGGGAGCTCCATAGTTAGGACGTAGTGGTTGTATAGGGAGCTCCATAGTTAGGGACGTAGTGGTTGTATATAGGAGCCCATAGTTAGGGACATAGTGGTTGCTATAGGGAGCTCCATAGTTAGGGACATAGTGGTTGTTATATAGGAGCTCCATAGTTAGGACGTAGTGGTTGTTATAGGGAGCTCCATAGTTAGGGACGTAGTGGTTGCTATAGGGAGCTCCATAGTTAGACGAGTGGTTGCTATAGGAGCTCCATAGTTAGGGACGTAGTGGTTGTTATAGGAGCTCCATAGTTAGGGACGTAGTGGTTGTTATAGGAGCTCCATAGTTAGACGTAGTGGTTGTTATAGGGAGCTCCATAGTTAGGGACGTAGTGGTTGCTATAGGAGCTCCATAGTTAGGACGTAGTGGTTGCTATAGGGAGCTCCATAGTTAGGGACGTAGTGGTTGTTATAGGGAGCTCCATAGTTAGGGACGTAGTGGTTGCTATAGGGAGCTCCATAGTTAGGGAACGTATTGGTTGTTATAGGGAGCTCCATAGTTAGGGCGTAGTGGTTGTTATAGGGAGCTCCATAGTTAGGACGTAGTGGTTGTTATAGGAGCTCCATAGTTAGGGACGTAGTGGTTGTTATAGGGAGCTCCATAGTTAGGGACGTAGTGGTTGCTATAGGAGCTCCATAGTTAGGGTAGTGGTTGTTATAGGAGCTCCATAGTTAGGGACGTAGTGGTTGCTATAGGAGCTCCATAGTTAGGGACGAGTGGTTGTTATAGGAGCTCCATAGTTAGGGACGTAGTGGTTGCTATAGGAGCTCCATAGTTAGACGTAGTGGTAGTTATAGGAGCTCCATAGTTAGGGACGTAGTGGTTGTTATAGGGAGCTCCATAGTTAGGGACGTAGTGGTTGCTATAGGGAGCTCCATAGTTAGGACGTAGTGGTTGTTATAGGAGCTCCATAGTTAGGACGTAGTGGTTGCTATTTGGAGCTCCACAGTTAGGGACATAGTGGTTGTTATAGGGAGCTCCATAGTTAGGGACGTAGTGGTTGCTATAGGGAGCTCCATAGTTAGGGACATAGTGGTTGTTATAGGGAGCTCCATAGTTAGGGACGTAGTGGTTGCTATAGGGAGCTCCATAGTTAGGGACTTAGTGGTTGTTATAGGGAGCTCCATAGTTAGGGACGTAGTGGTTGTTATAGGGAGCTCCATAGTTAGGGACGTAGTGGTTGCTATATGGAGCTCCATAGTTAGGGACATAGTGGTTGTTATAGGGAGCTCCATAGTTAGGGACGTAGTGGTTGCTATAGGGAGCTCCATAGTTAGACAGTAGTGGTTGCTATAGAGCTCCATAGTTAGGACGTAGTGGTTGTTATAGGAGCTCCATAGTTAGGGACGTAGTGGTTGTTATAGGGAGCTCCATAGTTAGGGACGTAGTGGTTGTTATAGGGAGCTCCATAGTTAGGGACATAGTGGTTGCTATAGGGAGCTCCATAGTTAGGGACGTAGTGGTTGTTAGGGAGAGCTCCATAGTTAGGACGTAGTGGTTGTTATAGGAGCTCCATAGTTAGGGACGTAGTGGTTGTTATAGGGAGCTCCATAGTTAGGGACGTAGTGGTTGTTATAGGGAGCTCCATAGTTAGGACGTAGTGGTTGCTATAGGAGCTCCATAGTTAGGGACGAGTGGTTGCTATAGGAGCTCCATAGTTAGGGACGTAGTGGTTGTTATAGGGAGCTCCATAGTTAGGGACGTAGTGGTTGTTATAGGGAGCTCCATAGTTAGGGACGTAGTGGTTGTTATAGGGAGCTCCATAGTTAGGGACGTAGTGGTTGTTATAGGGAGCTCCATAGTTAGGGACGTAGTGGTTGCTATAGGGAGCTCCATAGTTAGGGACGTAGTGGTTGTTATAGGAGCTCCATAGTTAGGACGAGTGGTTGTTATAGGGAGCTCCATAGTTAGGGACATAGTGGTTGTTATAGGAGCTCCATAGTTAGGACGTAGTGGTTGCTATAGGAGCTCCATAGTTAGGACGTAGTGGTTGTTATAGGGAGCTCCATAGTTAGACGTAGTGGTTGCTATAGGAGCTCCATAGTTAGGGACGTAGTGGTTGCTATAGGAGCTCCATAGTTAGGACATAGTGGTTGTTATAGGGAGCTCCATAGTTAGGGACGTAGTGGTTGCTATAGGAGCTCCATAGTTAGGACGTAGTGGTTGCTATAGGAGCTCCATAGTTAGACGTAGTGGTTGTTATAGGGAGCTCCATAGTTAGGACGAGTGGTTGCTATAGGGAGCTCCATAGTTAGGGAACTTAGTGGTTGTTATAGGAGCTCCATAGTTAGACGTAGTGGTTGTTATAGGGAGCTCCATAGTTAGGACGAGTGGTTGTTATAGGGAGCTCCATAGTTAGGACGTAGTGGTTGCTATAGGAGCTCCATAGTTAGGGACGTAGTGGTTGCTATAGGAGCTCCATAGTTAGGGACGTAGTGGTTGTTATAGGAGCTCCATAGTTAGGGACGTAGTGGTTGCTATAGGGAGCTCCATAGTTAGGGACGTAGTGGTTGGTTATAGGAGCTCCATAGTTAGGACGTAGTGGTTGTTATAGGGAGCTCCATAGTTAGGACGAGTGGTTGTTATAGGGAGCTCCATAGTTAGGCGTAGTGGTTGTTATAAGAGCTCCATAGTTAGGGACGTAGTGGTTGTTATAGGAGCTCCATAGTTAGGACGTAGTGGTTGCTATAGGGAGCTCCATAGTTAGACGTAGTAATTTGTTATAGGAGCTCCATAGTTAAGGGACGTAGTAGGTTTTATAGGGAGCTCCATAGTTAGGGGCGTAGTGGTTGTTATAGGAGCTCCATAGTTAGGACGTAGTGGTTGTTATAGGAAACTCCATAGTTAGGGACGTAGTGGTTGCTATAGGAGCTCCATAGTTAGGACGTAGTGGTTGCTATAGGGAGCTCCATAGTTAGGACGAGTGGTTGTTATAGGAGCTCCATAGTTAGGACGTAGTGGTTGCTATAGGAGCTCCATAGTTAGGACGTAGTGGTTGTTATAGGAGCTCCATAGTTAGGACGTAGTGGTTGTTATAGGAGCTCCATAGTTAGGACGTAGTGGTTGTTATAGGAGCTCCATAGTTAGACGTAGTGGTTGCTATAGGGAGCTCCATAGTTAGACGTAGTGGTTGTTATAGGGAGCTCCATAGTTAGGGACGTAGTGGTTGCTATAGGAGCTCCATAGTTAGGGACGTAGTGGTTGTTATAGGGAGCTCCATAGTTAGGGACGTAGTGGTTGTTATAGGGAGCTCCATAGTTAGGGACGTAGTGGTTGCTATATGGAGCTCCATAGTTAGGACATAGTGGTTGTTATAGGGAGCTCCATAGTTAGGGACGTAGTGGTTGTTATAGGGAGCTCCATAGTTAGACGTAGTGGTTGCTATAGGGAGCTCCATAGTTAGGGACGTAGTGTTGTTATAAGAGCTCCATAGTTGAGGCGTAGTGGTTGTTATAGGAGCTCCATAGTTAGGGACGTAGTGGTTGTTATGAGAGCTCCATAGTTAGGGACGTAGTAGGTTGCTATAGGAGCTCCATAGTTAGGGACGTAGTGGTTGCTATAGAGCTCCATAGTTAGACGAGCGTAGTGGTTGCTATAGGAGCTCCATAGTTAGGGACGTAGTGGTTGCTATAGGAGCTCCATAGTTAGGGCGTAGTGGTTGTTATAGGGAGCTCCATAGTTAGGGACGTAGTGGTTGCTATAGGAGCTCCATAGTTAGGGACGTAGTGGTTGCTATAGGGAGCTCCATAGTTAGACGTAGTGGTTGCTATAGGAGCTCCATAGTTAGGGACGTAGTGGTTGTTATAGGGAGCTCCATAGTTAGGGACGTAGTGGTTGTTATAGGGAGCTCCATAGTTAGGGACGTAGTGGTTGTTATAGGAGCTCCATAGTTAGGGACGTAGTGGTTGCTATAGGAGCTCCATAGTTAGGACATAGTGGTTGCTATAGGAGCTCCATAGTTAGGGACGTAGTGGTTGTTATAGGAGCTCCATAGTTAGGGACGTAGTGGTTGTTATAGGAGCTCCATAGTTAGGGACGTAGTGGTTGTTATAGGGAGCTCCATAGTTAGGGACGTAGTGGTTGTTATAGGGAGCTCCATAGTTAGGGACGTAGTGGTTGTTATAGGAGCTCCATAGTTAGGACGTAGTGGTTGCTATAGGGAGCTCCATAGTTAGGACGTAGTGGTTGTTATAGGGAGCTCCATAGTTAGGACGTAGTGGTTGTTATAGGGAGCTCCATAGTTAGGACGTAGTGGTTGCTATAGGAGCTCCATAGTTAGGGACGTAGTGGTTGTTATAGGAGCTCCATAGTTAGGGACGTAGTGGTTGTTATAGGAGCTCCATAGTTAGGGACGTAGTGGTTGCTATAGGGAGCTCCATAGTTAGGGACGTAGTGGTTGTTATAGGAGCTCCATAGTTAGGACGTAGTGGTTGTTATAGGAGCTCCATAGTTAGGACGTAGTGGTTGCTATAGGGAGCTCCATAGTTAGGGACGTAGTGGTTGCTATAGGAGCTCCATAGTTAGGACGTAGTGGTTGTTATAGGAGCTCCATAGTTAGGGACGTAGTGGTTGCTATAGGGAGCTCCATAGTTAGGACGTAGTGGTTGTTATAGGAGCTCCATAGTTAGGGACGTAGTGGTTGTTATAGGAGCTCCATAGTTAGGACGTAGTGGTTGTTATAGGGAGCTCCATAGTTAGGGACGTAGTGGTTGCTATAGGGAGCTCCATAGTTAGGACGAGTGGTTGTTATAGGGAGCTCCATAGTTAGGGACGTAGTGGTTGTTATAGGAGCTCCATAGTTAGGGACGTAGTGGTTGTTATAGGGAGCTCCATAGTTAGGGACGTAGTGGTTGTTATAGGGAGCTCCATAGTTAGGGACGTAGTGGTTGCTATAGGGAGCTCCATAGTTAGGGACGTAGTGGTTGTTATAGGAGCTCCATAGTTAGGACGTAGTGGTTGTTATAGGAGCTCCATAGTTAGGGACGTAGTGGTTGTTATAGGAGCTCCATAGTTAGGGACGTAGTGGTTGTTATAGGGAGCTCCATAGTTAAGGGACATAGTGGTTGTTATAGGAGCTCCATAGTTAGGGACGTAGTGGTTGCTATAGGAGCTCCATAGTTAGGACATAGTGGTTGTTATAGGGAGCTCCATAGTTAGGGACGTAGTGGTTGCTATAGGGAGCTCCATAGTTAGGACGAGTGGTTGTTATAGGGAGCTCCATAGTTAGGGACGTAGTGGTTGTTATAGGGAGCTCCATAGTTAGGACGTAGTGGTTGTTATAGGAGCTCCATAGTTAGGGACGTAGTGGTTGTTATAGGAGCTCCATAGTTAGGGACGTAGTGGTTGCTATAGGGAGCTCCATAGTTAGGGACGTAGTGGTTGTTATAGGGAGCTCCATAGTTAGGGACGTAGTGGTTGTTATAGGGAGCTCCATAGTTAGGGACGTAGTGGTTGTTATAGGGAGCTCCATAGTTAGGACGTAGTGGTTGCTATAGGAGCTCCATAGTTAGGGACGTAGTGGTTGCTATAGGAGCTCCATAGTTAGGGACGTAGTGGTTGTTATAGGGAGCTCCATAGTTAGGACGTAGTGGTTGTTATAGGAGCTCCATAGTTAGGGACGTAGTGGTTGTTATAGGGAGCTCCATAGTTAGGGACGTAGTGGTTGTTATATGGAGCTCCATAGTTAGGGACATAGTGGTTGCTATAGGGAGCTCCATAGTTAGGGACGTAGTGGTTGTTATAGGGAGCTCCATAGTTAGGGACGTAGTGGTTGCTATTTGGAGCTCCATAGTTAGGGACATAGTGGTTGTTATAGGGAGCTCCATAGTTAGGGACGTAGTGGTTGTTATAGGAGCTCCATAGTTAGGACGTAGTGGTTGTTATAGGAGAGCTCCATAGTTAGGACATAGTAGTTGCTATAGGAGCTCCATAGTTAGGGACGTAGTAGTTGCTATAGGAGCTCCATAGTTAGGACGAGTGTTGTTATAGGAGCTCCATAGTTAGGGACGTAGTGGTTGCTATAGGAGCTCCATAGTTAGGGACGTAGTGGTTGTTATAGGAGCTCCATAGTTAGGACGTAGTGGTTGCTATAGGAGCTCCATAGTTAGGACGTAGTGGTTGCTATAGGGAGCTCCATAGTTAGGACGTAGTGGTTGTTATAGGAGCTCCATAGTTAGGGACGTAGTGGTTGCTATAGGAGCTCCATAGTTAGGCGTAGTGGTTGCTATAGGAGCTCCATAGTTAGGGACGTAGTGGTTGTTATAGGAGCTCCATAGTTAGGGACGTAGTGGTTGCTATAGGGAGCTCCATAGTTAGGGACATAGTGGTTGCTATAGGAGCTCCATAGTTAGGACGTAGTGGTTGTTATAGGAGCTCCATAGTTAGGACGTAGTGGTTGCTATAGGAGCTCCATAGTTAGGGACGTAGTGGTTGCTTATAGGAGCTCCATAGTTAGGGACGTAGTGGTTGTTATAGGGAGCTCCATAGTTAGGACGTAGTGGTTGCTATAGGAGCTCCATAGTTAGGGACATAGTGGTTGCTATAGGAGCTCCATAGTTAGGGACGTAGTGGTTGTTATAGGGAGCTCCATAGTTAGGGACGTAGTGGTTGCTATAGGAGCTCCATAGTTAGGACGTAGTGGTTGTTATAAGGGAGCTCCATAGTTAGGGACGTAGTGGTTGCTATAGGGAGCTCCATAGTTAGGGACGTAGTGGTTGCTATAGGGAGCTCCATAGTTAGGGACGTAGTGGTTGCTATAGGAGCTCCATAGTTAGGGACGTAGTGGTTGCTATAGGGAGCTCCATAGTTAGGGACGTAGTGGTTGTTATAGGGAGCTCCATAGTTAGGGACGTAGTGGTTGCTATAGGGAGCTCCATAGTTAGGGACGTAGTGGTTGCTATAGGGAGCTCCATAGTTAGGACGTAGTGGTTGTTATAGGGAGCTCCATAGTTAGGGACGAGTGGTTGCTATAGGAGCTCCATAGTTAGGGACGTAGTGGTTGCTATAGGGAGCTCCATAGTTAGGACGAGTGGTTGCTATAGGGAGCTCCATAGTTAGTAGTGGTTGCTATAGGGAGCTCCATAGTTAGGGACGTAGTGGTTGCTATAGGAGCTCCATAGTTAGGGACGTAGTGGTTGTTATAGGAGCTCCATAGTTAGGACGTAGTGGTTGTTATAGGAGCTCCATAGTTAGGACGTAGTGGTTGTTATAGGAGCTCCATAGTTAGGACGTAGTGGTTGTTATAGGGAGCTCCATAGTTAGGGACGTAGTGGTTGTTATAGGGAGCTCCATAGTTAGGACGTAGTGGTTGCTATAGGAGCTCCATAGTTAGGGACGTAGTGGTTGCTATAGGGAGCTCCATAGTTAGGGAGGTAGTGGCTATATAGGGAGCTCCATAGTTAGGGACGTAGTGGTTGTTATAGGAGCTCCATAGTTAGGGACGTAGTGGTTGTTATAGGGAGCTCCATAGTTAGGGACGTAGTGGTTGCTATAGGGAGCTCCATAGTTAGGGACGTAGTGGTTGCTATAGAGCTCCATAGTTAGGGACGTAGTGGTTGTTATAGGGAGCTCCATAGTTAGGGACGTAGTGGTTGTTATAGGAGCTCCATAGTTAGGACGTAGTGGTTGCTATAGGGAGCTCCATAGTTAGGACGTAGTGGTTGTTATAGGGAGCTCCATAGTTAGGCGTAGTGGTTGTTATAGGGAGCTCCATAGTTAGGGACGTAGTGGTTGTTATAGGAGCTCCATAGTTAGGACGTAGTGGTTGCTATAGGAGCTCCATAGTTAAGACGTAGTGGTTGCTATATAGGGAGCTCCATAGTTAGGGACGTAGTAGTTGTTATAGGGAGCTCCATAGTTAGGACGTAGTGGTTGTTATAGGAGCTCCATAGTTAGGACGTAGTGGTTGCTATAGGAGCTCCATAGTTAGGACGTAGTGGTTGTTATAGGGAGCTCCATAGTTAGGGACATAGTGGTTGTTATAGGGAGCTCCATAGTTAGGACGTAGTGGTTGTTATAGGAGCTCCATAGTTAGGGACGTAGTGGTTGCTATAGGAGCTCCATAGTTAGGACGTAGTGGTTGTTATAGGGAGCTCCATAGTTAGGGACGTAGTGGTTGCTATAGGGAGCTCCATAGTTAGGGACGTAGTGGTTGTTATAGGGAGCTCCATAGTTAGGGACGTAGTGGTTGTTATAGGAGCTCCATAGTTAGGGACGTAGTGGTTGCTATAGGGAGCTCCATAGTTAGGGACGTAGTGGTTGTTATAGGGAGCTCCATAGTTAGGACGTAGTGGTTGCTATAGGAGCTCCATAGTTAGGACGTAGTGGTTGTTATAGGAGCTCCATAGTTAGACATAGTGGTTGCTATAGAGCTCCATAGTTAGGACGTAGTGGTTGTTTGTTAGGAAACTCCATAGTTAGGACGAGTGGTTGTTATAGGGAGCTCCATAGTTAGGGACGTTAGTGGTTGCTATAGGGAGCTCCATAGTTAGGGACGTAGTGGTTGCTATAGGGAGCTCCATAGTTAGGGACATAGTGGTTGTTATAGGAGCTCCATAGTTAGGGACGTAGTGGTTGCTATAGGGAGCTCCATAGTTAGGGACGTAGTGGTTGTTATAGGAGCTCCATAGTTAGGACTTAGTGGTTGTTATAGGGAGCTCCATAGTTAGGACGAGTGGAGTTATAGGGAGCTCCATAGTTAGGGACGAGTGGTTGTTATAGGGAGCTCCATAGTTAGGGACGTAGTGGTTGTTATAGGAGCTCCATAGTTAGGGACGTAGTGGTTGTTATAGGAGCTCCATAGTTAGGGACGTAGTGGTTGCTATAGGGAGCTCCATAGTTAGGACGTAGTGGTTGTTATAGGAGCTCCATAGTTAGGGACGTAGTGGTTGTTATAGGGAGCTCCATAGTTAGGACGTAGTGGTTGCTATAGGAGCTCCATAGTTAGGGACATAGTGGTTGTTATAGGGAGCTCCATAGTTAGGACGTAGTGGTTGCTATAGGAGCTCCATAGTTAGGACGTAGTGGTTGCTATAGGAGCTCCATAGTTAGGGACATAGTGGTTGTTATAGGAGCTCCATAGTTAGGGACGTAGTGGTTGCTATAGGGAGCTCCATAGTTAGGGACGTAGTGGTTGTTATAGGAGCTCCATAGTTAGGACGTAGTGGTTGTTATAGGAGGAGCTCCATAGTTAGGACGTAGTGGTTGTTATAGAGCTCCATAGTTAGGGACGTAGTGGTTGTTATAGGAGCTCCATAGTTAGGACGTAGTGGTTGCTATAGGAGCTCCATAGTTAGGACGTAGTGGTTGTTATAGGAGCTCCATAGTTAGGGACATAGTGGTTGTTATAGGAGCTCCATAGTTAGGGACGTAGTGGTTGTTATAGGGAGCTCCATAGTTAGGACGTAGTGGTTGCTATAGGAGCTCCATAGTTAGGGACGTAGTGGTTGTTATAGGGAGCTCCATAGTTAGGACGTAGTGGTTGCTATATAGGGAGCTCCATAGTTAGGACGTAGTGGTTGTTATAGGAGCTCCATAGTTAGGGACGTAGTGGTTGTTATAGGGAGCTCCATAGTTAGGGACGTAGTGGTTGCTATAGGAGCTCCATAGTTAGGACGTAGTGGTTGTTATAGGGAGCTCCATAGTTAGGACGTAGTGGTTGCTATAGGGAGCTCCATAGTTAGGGACGTAGTGGTTTGCTATAGGAGCTCCATAGTTAGGACGTAGTGGTGTTATAGGAGCTCCATAGTTAGGACGTAGTGGTTGTTATAGGGAGCTCCATAGTTAGGGACGTAGTGGTTGTTATAGGAGCTCCATAGTTAGGACGTAGTGGTTGTTATAGGAGCTCCATAGTTAGGACATAGTGGTTGTTATAGGGAGCTCCATAGTTAGGGACGTAGTGGTTGTTATAGGAGCTCCATAGTTAGGACGTAGTGGTTGTTATAGGGAGCTCCATAGTTAAGTGGTTGCTATAGGGAGCTCCATAGTTAGGACGATTTGTTATAGGGAGCTCCATAGTTAGACGTAGTGGTTGTTATAGGAGCTCCATAGTTAGGACGTAGTGGTTGTTATAGGGAGCTCCATAGTTAGGGACGTAGTGGTTGTTATTTGGAGCTCCATAGTTAGGGACGTAGTGGTTGTTATAGGGAGCTCCATAGTTAGGGACGTAGTGGTTGTTATAGGGAGCTCCATAGTTAGGGACGTAGTGGTTGCTATAGGGAGCTCCATAGTTAGGGACGTAGTGGTTGTTATAGGAGCTCCATAGTTAGGACGTAGTGGTTGTTATAGGGAGCTCCATAGTTAGGACGTAGTGGTTGCTATAGGAGCTCCATAGTTAGGCGTAGTGGTTGCTATAGGAGCTCCATAGTTAGGGACGTAGTGGTTGTTATAGGGAGCTCCATAGTTAGGACGTAGTGGTTGGTTATAGGAGCTCCATAGTTAGGACGTAGTGGTTGCTATAGGAGCTCCATAGTTAGGGCGTAGTGGTTGTTATAGGAGCTCCATAGTTAGGGACGTAGTGGTTGCTATAGGAGCTCCATAGTTAGACATAGTGGTTGTTATAGGAGCTCCATAGTTAGGACGTAGTGGTTGCTATAGGAGCTCCATAGTTAGGGACGTAGTGGTTGTTATAGGAGCTCCATAGTTAGGGACGTAGTGGTTGTTATAGGAGCTCCATAGTTAGGGACGTAGTGGTTGCTATAGGAGCTCCATAGTTAGGACGTAGTGGTTGTTATAGGGAGCTCCATAGTTAGGGACGTAGTGGTTGTTATAGGGAGCTCCATAGTTAGGGACGTAGTGGTTGTTATAGGAGCTCCATAGTTAGGACGTAGTGGTTGTTATAGGAGCTCCATAGTTAGGGCGTAGTGGTTGCTATAGGGAGCTCCATAGTTAGGGACATAGTGGTTGTTATAGGAGCTCCATAGTTAGGGACGTAGTGGTTGCTATAGGAGCTCCATAGTTAGGACGTAGTGGTTGTTATAGGGAGCTCCATAGTTAGGGACGTAGTGGTTGCTATAGGAGCTCCATAGTTAGGACGTAGTGGTTGTTATAGGGAGCTCCATAGTTAGGACGAGTGGTTGCTATAGGAGCTCCATAGTAGAAGTGGTTATAGGAGCTCCATAGTTAGACGTAGTGGTTGTTATAGGAGCTCCATAGTTAGACGTAGTGGTTGTTATAGGAGCTCCATAGTTAGGGACGAGTGGTTGCTATAGAGCTCCACAGTTAGGACGAGTGGTTGTTATAGGAGCTCCATAGTTAGGACGTAGTGGTTGTTATAGGGAGCTCCATAGTTAGGACGTAGTGGTTGCTATAGGAGCTCCATAGTTAGGGACGTAGTGGTTGTTATAGGAGCTCCATAGTTAGGACGTAGTGGTTGCTATAGGGAGCTCCATAGTTAGGACGTAGTGGTTGTTATAGGGAGCTCCATAGTTAGGGACATAGTGGTTGCTTATAGGAGCTCCATAGTTAGACGTGGTTGTTATAGGAGCTCCATAGTTAGGACGTGGTTGTTATATAGGAGCTCCATAGTTAGGACGTAGTGGTTGTTATAGGAGCTCCATAGTTAGGGACGTAGTGGTTGTTATAGGGAGCTCCATAGTTAGGGACGTAGTGGTTGTTATAGGGAGCTCCATAGTTAGGGACGTAGTGGTTGCTATAGGGAGCTCCATAGTTAGGGACGTAGTGGTTGTTATAGGGAGCTCCATAGTTAGGGACGTAGTGGTTGCTATAGGGAGCTCCATAGTTAGGGACGTAGTGGTTGCTATAGGGAGCTCCATAGTTAGGGACGTAGTGGTTGCTATAGGAGCTCCATAGTTAGGACATAGTGGTTGTTATAGGGAGCTCCATAGTTAGGACGTAGTGGTTGTTATAGGAGCTCCATAGTTAGGAAGTAGTGGTTGCTATAGGAGCTCCATAGTTAGGACGTAGTGGTTGTTATAGGGAGCTCCATAGTTAGGGACGTAGTGGTTGTTATAGGGAGCTCCATAGTTAGGGACGTAGTGGTTGTTATAGGAGCTCCATAGTTAGGACGTAGTGGTTGTTATAGGAGCTCCATAGTTAGGGACGTAGTGGTTGTTATAGGGAGCTCCATAGTTAGGGACGTAGTGGTTGTTATAGGAGCTCCATAGTTAGGGACGTAGTGGTTGCTATAGGGAGCTCCATAGTTAGGACGTAGTGGTTGTTATAGAGCTCCATAGTTAGGACGTAGTGGTTGCTATAGGAGCTCCATAGTTAGGGACGTAGTGGTTGCTATAGGAGCTCCATAGTTAGGGACGTAGTGGTTGTTATAGGAGCTCCATAGTTAGGACGTAGTTTGTTATAGGGAGCTCCATAGTTAGGGCGTAGTGGTTGCTATAGGAGCTCCATAGTTAGGGACGTAGTGGTTGTTATAGGAGCTCCATAGTTAGGACGTAGTGGTTGTTATAGGAGCTCCATAGTTAGGGACGAGTGGTTGCTATAGGGAGCTCCATAGTTAGGACGTAGTGGTTGCTATAGGAGCTCCATAGTTAGGGACGTAGTGGTTGTTATAGGAGCTCCATAGTTAGGGACGTAGTGGTTGCTATAGGGAGCTCCATAGTTAGGGACGTAGTGGTTGTTATAGGAGCTCCATAGTTAGGACGTAGTGGTTGTTATAGGGAGCTCCATAGTTAGGGACGTAGTGGTTGTTATAGGAGCTCCATAGTTAGGGACGTAGTGGTTGCTATAGGAGCTCCATAGTTAGGATTAGTGGTTGCTATAGGAGCTCCATAGTTAGGGACGTAGTGGTTGTTATAGGGAGCTCCATAGTTAGGGACGTAGTGGTTGCTATAGGAGCTCCATAGTTAGGACGTAGTGGTTGCTATAGGGAGCTCCATAGTTAGGACGTAGTGGTTGTTATAGGAGCTCCATAGTTAGGGACGTAGTGGTTGCTATTTGGAGCTCCATAGTTAGGACATAGTGGTTGTTATAGGAGCTCCATAGTTAGGGACGAGTGGTTGCTATAGGGAGCTCCATAGTTAGGACGAGTGGTTGCTATAGGAGCTCCATAGTTAGGACATAGTGGTTGCTATAGGAGCTCCATAGTTAGGGACGAGTGGTTGTTATAGGAGCTCCATAGTTAGGGACGTAGTGGTTGTTATAGGGAGCTCCATAGTTAGGACGTAGTGGTTGTTATAGGGAGCTCCATAGTTAGGACGTAGTGGTTGCTATAGGGAGCTCCATAGTTAGGGCGTAGTGGTTGTTATAGGAGCTCCATAGTTAGGGACGTAGTGGTTGCTATAGGAGCTCCATAGTTAGGGACATAGTGGTTGTTATAGGGAGCTCCATAGTTAGGGACGTAGTGGTTGTTATAGGAGCTCCATAGTTAGGGACGTAGTGGTTGCTATAGGAGCTCCATAGTTAGGGACGTAGTGGTTGCTATAGGGAGCTCCATAGTTAGGGACGAGTGGTTGCTATAGGAGCTCCATAGTTAGGACGTAGTGGTTGTTATAGGGAGCTCCATAGTTAGGGACGTAGTGGTTGTTATAGGAGCTCCATAGTTAGGGACGTAGTGGTTGCTATTTGGAGCTCCATAGTTAGGGAGACATAGTGGTTGTTATAGGGAGCTCCATAGTTAGGGACGTATTGGTTGTTATAGGGAGCTCCATAGTTAGGGACGTAGTGGTTGTTATAGGAGCTCCATAGTTAGGGACGTAGTGGTTGCTATAGGAGTTCCATAGTTAGGACGTAGTGGTTGTTATAGGGAGCTCCATAGTTAGGGACGTAGTGGTTGTTATAGGGAGCTCCATAGTTAGGGACGTAGTGGTTGTTATAGGGAGCTCCATAGTTAGGACGTAGTGGTTGCTATAGGAGCTCCATAGTTAGGGACGTAGTGGTTGTTATAGGGAGCTCCATAGTTAGGAGCGTAGTGGTTGTTATAAAGAGCTCCATAGTTAGACGTAGTAGTAGTTGCTATAAGGAGCTCCATAGTTAGGACGTAGTAGGTTGTTATAGGGAGCTCCATAGTGGGCGTAGTGGTTGTTATAGGGAGCTCCATAGTTAGGATAGTAATTTGCTATAAGAGCTCCATAGTTAGGGACGTAGTGGTTGTTATAGGAAACTCCATAGTTAGGACGTAGTGGTTGCTATAGAGCTCCATAGTTGGGACGTAGTGGTTTGTTATAAGGGAGCTCCATAGGACAGTGGTAGTAGTTGTTATAGAAAGCTCCATAGTTAGGAACGTAGTAGTTGTTATAAGGAGCTCCATAGTTAGGACGTAGTGGTTGTTATAGGAGGAGCTCCATAGTTAGGGACGTAGTGGTTGCTATAGAGCTCCATAGTTAGGACGTAGTGGTTGCTATAGGAGCTCCATAGTTAGGACGTAGTGGTTGTTATAGGAGCTCCATAGTTAGGACGTAGTGGTTGTTATAGGGAGCTCCATAGTTAGGGACGTAGTGGTTGTTATAGGAGCTCCATAGTTAGGGACGTAGTGGTTGTTATAGGGAGCTCCATAGTTAGGGCGTAGTGGTTGCTATAGGAGCTCCATAGTTAGGGACATAGTGGTTGTTATAGGGAGCTCCATAGTTAGGGACGTAGTGGTTGTTATAGGGAGCTCCATAGTTAGGGACTTAGTGGTTGTTATAGGGAGCTCCATAGTTAGGGACGTAGTGGTTGCTATAGGGAGCTCCATAGTTAGGGACGTAGTGGTTGTTATAGGAGCTCCATAGTTAGGGACGTAGTGGTTGCTATAGGGAGCTCCATAGTTAGGGACGTAGTGGTTGTTATAGGAGCTCCATAGTTAGACGTAGTGGTTGCTATAGGAGCTCCATAGTTAGGGACGTAGTGGTTGTTATAGGAGCTCCATAGTTA
Source organism: Brachymystax lenok tsinlingensis (assembly GCA_030435695.1). Taxonomy (NCBI): domain Eukaryota; kingdom Metazoa; phylum Chordata; class Actinopteri; order Salmoniformes; family Salmonidae; genus Brachymystax; species Brachymystax lenok. Next base: position 659,511 of record CM059807.1, read on the forward strand.
GGGACGTAGTGGTTGTTATAGGGAGCTCCATAGTTAGGGACATAGTGGTTGCTATAGAGCTCCATAGTTAGGACGTAGTGGTTGCTATAGGAGCTCCATAGTTAGGACGTAGTGGTTGTTATAGGAGCTCCATAGTTAGGGACGTAGTGGTTGTTATAGGGAGCTCCATAGTTAGGGACGTAGTGGTTGCTATAGGAGCTCCATAGTTAGGGACGTAGTGGTTGTTATAGGAGCTCCATAGTTAGGACGAGTGGTTGTTATAGGAGCTCCATAGTTAGGGACGTAGTGGTTGCTATAGGGAGCTCCATAGTTAGGACGTAGTGGTTGTTATAGGGAGCTCCATAGTTAGGGACGTAGTGGTTGTTATAGGAGCTCCATAGTTAGGACGTAGTGGTTGTTATAGGAGCTCCATAGTTAGGGACGAGTGGTTGCTATAGGGAGCTCCATAGTTAGGACGTAGTGGTTGCTATAGAGCTCCATAGTTAGGGACGTAGTGGTTGCTATAGGGAGCTCCATAGTTAGGGACGTAGTGGTTGTTATAGGAGCTCCATAGTTAGGGACGTAGTGGTTGCTATAGGGAGCTCCATAGTTAGGGACGTAGTGGTTGTTATAGGGAGCTCCATAGTTAGGACGTAGTGGTTGCTATAGGGAGCTCCATAGTTAGGGACGTAGTGGTTGTTATAGGGAGCTCCATAGTTAGGACGTAGTGGTGTTATAGGAGCTCCATAGTTAGGACGTAGTGTTTGCTATAGGGAGCTCCATAGTTAGGACGTAGTGGTTGTTATAGAGGGAGCTCCATAGTTAGACGTAGTGGTTGTTATAGGGAGCTCCATAGTTAGGGACGTAGTGGTTGCTATAGGAGCTCCATAGTTAGGACGTAGTGGTTGCTATAGGAGCTCCATAGTTAGGGACATAGTGGTTGTTATAGGAGCTCCATAGTTAGGGACGTAGTGGTTGTTATAGGAGCTCCATAGTTAGGGAAGTAGTGGTTGTTATAGGGAGCTCCATAGTTAGGACGTAGTGGTTGTTATAGGAGGAGCTCCATAGTTAGGACGTAGTGGTTGTTATAGGAGCTCCATAGTTAGGGACGTAGTGGTTGTTATAGGGAGCTCCATAGTTAGGGACGTAGTGGTTGCTATAGGGAGCTCCATAGTTAGGGACGTAGTGGTTGTTATAGGGAGCTCCATAGTTAGGGACGTAGTGGTTGTTATAGGGAGCTCCATAGTTAGGGATGTAGTGGTTGTTATAGGGAGCTCCATAGTTAGGACGTAGTGGTTGCTAGTTATAGGAGCTCCATAGTTAGGGACGTAGTGGTTGCTATAGGAGCTCCATAGTTAGGGACGTAGTGGTTGTTATAGGGAGCTCCATAGTTAGGGACGTAGTGGTTGTTATAGGGAGCTCCATAGTTAGGGACGTAGTGGTTGTTATAGGAGCTCCATAGTTAGGGACGAGTGGTTGCTATAGGAGCTCCATAGTTAGGACGAGTGGTTGTTATAGGAGCTATAGGAGCTCCATAGTTAGACGTAGTGGTTGCTATTTGGAGCTCCATAGTTAGGGACATAGTGGTTGTTATAGGGAGCTCCATAGTTAGGACGTAGTGGTTGTTATAGGAGCTCCATAGTTAGACGTAGTGGTTGTTATAGAGCTCCATAGTTAGGACAGTGGTTGTTATAGGGAGCTCCATAGTTAGGGACGTAGGTTTGTTATAGGAGCTCCATAGTTAGGACGAGTAGTGGTTGCTATAGGAGCTCCATAGTTAGGACGTAGTGGTTGCTATAGGAGCTCCATAGTTAGGGACGAGTGGTTTTGTTATAGGGAGCTCCATAGTTAGGAACGTAGTGGTTGTTATAGGGAGCTCCATAGTTAGGGACGTAGTGGTTGCTATAGGGAGCTCCATAGTTAGGGACGTAGTGGTTGTTATAGGAGCTCCATAGTTAGGGACGTAGTGGTTGTTATAGGGAGCTCCATAGTTAGGGACGTAGTGGTTGCTATAAGGAGCTCCATAGTTAGGGACGTAGTGGTTGTTATAGGGAGCTCCATAGTTAGGACGTAGTGGTTGTTATAGGGAGCTCCATAGTTAGGACGTAGTGGTTGTTATAGGGAGCTCCATAGTTAGGGACGTAGTGGTTGCTATAGGAGCTCCATAGTTAGGGACGTAGTGGTTGTTATAGGAGCTCCATAGTTAGGACGTAGTGGTTGTTATAGGGAGCTCCATAGTTAGGGACGTAGTGGTTGTTATAGGAGCTCCATAGTTAGGACGTAGTGGTTGTTATAGGAGCTCCATAGTTAGGGACGTAGTGGTTGCTATAGAGCTCCATAGTTAGGACGTAGTGGTTGCTATAGGAGCTCCATAGTTAGGGACGTAGTGGTTGCTATAGGAGCTCCATAGTTAGGGACGTAGTGGTTGCTATAGGAGCTCCATAGTTAGGACGTAGTGGTTGTTATAGGAGCTCCATAGTTAGGGACGTAGTGGTTGTTATAGGAGCTCCATAGTTAGGGACGTAGTGGTTGTTATAGGAGCTCCATAGTTAGGGACGTAGTGATTGTTATAGGGAGCTCCATAGTTAGGGACGTAGTGGTTGTTATAGGAGCTCCATAGTTAGGGACGTAGTGGTTGCTATAGGGAGCTCCATAGTTAGGGACGTAGTGGTTGTTATAGGGAGCTCCATAGTTAGACGTAGTGGTTGTTATAGGAGCTCCATAGTTAGGAAGTAGTGGTTGCTATAGGGAGCTCCATAGTTAGGGACGTAGTGGTTGTTATAGGGAGCTCCATAGTTAGGGACGTAGTGGTTGCTATATAGGAGCTCCATAGTTAGGACGTAGTGGTTGTTATAGGGAGCTCCATAGTTAGGGACGTAGTGGTTGCTATAGGAGCTCCATAGTTAGGACGTAGTGGTTGTTATAGGAGCTCCATAGTTAGGGACGAGTGGTTGCTATAGGAGCTCCATAGTTAGGACGTAGTGGTTGCTATAGGAGCTCCATAGTTAGGGACGTAGTGGTTGTTATAGAGGAGCTCCATAGTTAGGACGTAGTGGTTGTTATAGGGAGCTCCATAGTTAGGACGTAGTGGTTGTTATAGGAGCTCCATAGTTAGGGACGTAGTGGTTGCTATAGGAGCTCCATAGTTAGGGACATAGTGGTTGTTATAGGAGCTCCATAGTTAGGGACGTAGTGGTTGCTATAGGAGCTCCATAGTTAGGACGTAGTGGTTGCTATAGGAGCTCCATAGTTAGGACGTAGTGGTTGTTATAGGAGGGAGCTCCATAGTTAGGGACGTAGTGGTTGTTATAGGAGCTCCATAGTTAGGGACGTAGTGGTTGTTATATGGAGCTCCATAGTTAGGGACATAGTGGTTGCTATAGGGAGCTCCATAGTTAGGGACGTAGTGGTTGTTATAGGAGCTCCATAGTTAGGACGTAGTGGTTGTTATAGGAGCTCCATAGTTAGGGATGTAGTGGTTGCTATAGGAGCTCCATAGTTAGGACGTAGTGGTTGTTATAGGGAGCTCCATAGTTAGGACGTAGTGGTTGCTATAGGGAGCTCCATAGTTAGGGACGTAGTGGTTGTTATAGGGAGCTCCATAGTTAGGGACGTAGTGGTTGTTATAGGGAGCTCCATAGTTAGGGACGTAGTGGTTGTTATAGGGAGCTCCATAGTTAGGACGAGTGGTGGTTATAGGAGCTCCATAGTTAGGACGTAGTGGTTGTTATAGGAGCTCCATAGTTAGGGACGTAGTGGTTGTTATAGGAGCTCCATAGTTAGGGACGTAGTGGTTGCTATAGGAGCTCCATAGTTAGGGACGTAGTGGTTGTTATAGGAGCTCCATAGTTAGGACGTAGTGGTTGCTATAGGGAGCTCCATAGTTAGGGACATAGTGGTTGTTATAGGGAGCTCCATAGTTAGGGACGTAGTGGTTGCTATAGGAGCTCCATAGTTAGGGACGTAGTGGTTGTTATAGGAGCTCCATAGTTAGGACGTAGTGGTTGCTATAGGGAGCTCCATAGTTAGGGACGTAGTGGTTGTTATAGGGAGCTCCATAGTTAGGGACGTAGTGGTTGTTATAGGGAGCTCCATAGTTAGGGACGTAGTGGTTGCTATATGGAGCTCCATAGTTAGGGACATAGTGGTTGTTATAGGGAGCTCCATAGTTAGGGACGTAGTGGTTGTTATAGGGAGCTCCATAGTTAGGGACGTAGTGGTTGTTATAGGGAGCTCCATAGTTAGGGACGTAGTGGTTGTTATAGGAGGGAGCTCCATAGTTAGGACGTAGTGGTTGTTATAGGAGCTCCATAGTTAGGGACGTAGTGGTTGTTATAGGAGCTCCATAGTTAGGACGTAGTGGTTGCTATAGGAGCTCCATAGTTAGGGACGTAGTGGTTGTTATAGGGAGCTCCATAGTTAGGGACGTAGTGGTTGCTATAGGAGCTCCATAGTTAGGGACGTAGTGGTTGTTATAGGAGCTCCATAGTTAGGACGTAGTGGTTGCTATATAGGAGCTCCATAGTTAGGGACGTAGTGGTTGTTATAGGAGCTCCATAGTTAGGGACGAGTGGTTGCTTATAGGAGCTCCATAGTTAGGGACGTAGTGGTTGCTATAGGAGCTCCATAGTTAGGGACGTAGTGGTTGCTATAGGGAGCTCCATAGTTAAGGGCGTATGGTTGTTATAGAGCTCCATAGTTAGAGACGTAGTTTGTTATAAGGAGCTCCATAGTTAGACGAGTGGTTGTTTGTTATAGGAGCTCCATAGTTAGGAGACGTAGTGGTTTGCTATAGGAGCTCCATAGTTAGGACGTAGTGGTTGTTATAGGAAACTCCATAGTTAGGGCGTAGTAGTTTGTTATAGAGAGCTCCATAGTTAGGGACGTAGTGGTTGCTTATAGGAGCTCCATAGTTAGGACATAGTAGTTTGTTATAGGAGCTCCATAGTTAGGGACGTAGTAGTTGTTATAGGAGCTCCATAGTTAGGGAAGTAGTGGTTGCTATAGAGCTCCATAGTTAGGGCGTAGTGGTTTGTTATAGGAGCTCCATAGTTAGGGCGTAGTGGTTTGTTATAGAGCTCCATAGTTAGGACGTAGTGGTTGCTATAGGGAGCTCCATAGTTAGGGACGTAGTAGTTGCTATAGGAGCTCCATAGTTAGGACGTAGTGGTTGTTATAGGAGCTCCATAGTTAGGCGTAGTAGTTGTTATAGGGAGCTCCATAGTTGGATGTAGTAGTTGTTATAGGAAACTCCATAGTTAGGGACGTAGTGGTTGTTATAGAGCTCCATAGTTAGGACATAGTGGTTGTTATAGAGAGCTCCATAGTTAGGGCGTAGTGGTTGCTATATAGGAGCTCCATAGTTAGGACGTAGTAGTTGTTATAGAGCTCCATAGTTAGGACGTAGTGGTTGTTATAGGGAGCTCCATAGTTAGGACGTAGTGTTTGCTATAGGGAGCTCCATAGTTAGGACGATGTTGTTATAGGAGCTCCATAGTTAGGACGTAGTGGTTGTTATAGGGAGCTCCATAGTTAGACGTAGTGGTTGCTATAGGGAGCTCCATAGTTAGGACGTAGTGGTTGTTATAGGAGCTCCATAGTTAGGACGTAGTGGTTGTTATAGGGAGCTCCATAGTTAGGGACGAGTGGTTGCTATAGGAGCTCCATAGTTAGGACGAGTGGTTGTTATAGGGAGCTCCATAGTTAGGACGTAGTGGTTGCTATAGGGAGCTCCATAGTTAGGGACGTAGTGGTTGTTATAGGAGCTCCATAGTTAGGACGTAGTGGTTGTTATAGAGCTCCATAGTTAGGACGTAGTGGTTGTTATAGGAGCTCCATAGTTAGGACGTAGTGTTGCTATAGAGCTCCATAGTTAGTGGTTATAGGGAGCTCCATAGTTAGACGTAGTGGTATTATATAGGAGCTCCATAGTTAGGACGTAGTGGTTGTTATAGGAGCTCCATAGTTAGAGTGCTATAGGAGCTCCATAGTTAGACGAGTGGTTGTTATAGGAGCTCCATAGTTAGGGACGTAGTGGTTGTTATAGGGAGCTCCATAGTTAGGACGTAGTGGTTGCTTATAGGAGCTCCATAGTTAGGGACGTAGTGGTTGTTATAGGAGCTCCATAGTTAGGGACGTAGTGGTTGTTATAGGAGCTCCATAGTTAGGACATAGTGGTTGCTATAGGGAGCTCCATAGTTAGGACGTAGTGTTTGCTATAGGGAGCTCCATAGTTAGGACGTAGTGGTTGTTATAGGAGCTCCATAGTTAGGACGTAGTGGTTGTTATAGGAGCTCCATAGTTAGGGGCGTAGTGGTTGTTATAGGAGCTCCATAGTTAGGGACGTAGTGGTTGTTATAGGGAGCTCCATAGTTAGGGACGTAGTGGTTGCTATAGGAGCTCCATAGTTAGGACGTAGTGGTTGTTATAGGGAGCTCCATAGTTAGGGACGTAGTGGTTGCTATAGGGAGCTCCATAGTTAGGGACGTAGTGGTTGCTATAGGGAGCTCCATAGTTAAAGGCGTAGTGGTTGTTATAGGAGCTCCATAGTTAGGGGCGTAGTGGTTGCTATAGGGAGCTCCATAGTTAGGAGACATAGTGGTTGTTATAGGGAGCTCCATAGTTAGGGACGTAGTGGTTGTTATAGGGAGCTCCATAGTTAGAGCGTAGTGGTTGTTATAGGGAGCTCCATAGTTAGGGACGTAGTGGTTGCTATAGGGAGCTCCATAGTTAGGGACGTAGTGGTTGTTATAGGAGCTCCATAGTTAGGGGCGTAGTGGTTGCTATTTGGAGCTCCATAGTTAGGAGACATAGTAGTTTGTATAGGAGCTCCATAGTTAGGGGCGTAGTGGTTGTTATAGGAGCTCCATAGTTAGGACGTAGTGGTTGCTATAGGGAGCTCCATAGTTAGGGACATAGTGGTTGTTATAGGGAGCTCCATAGTTAGGGGCGTAGTTGTTATAGGGAGCTCCATAGTTAGGAGATGTAGTGGTTTGTTATAGGGAGCTCCATAGTTAGGGACGTAGTGGTTGTTATAGGGAGCTCCATAGTTAGGACGTAGTGGTTGCTATAGGAGCTCCATAGTTAGGGACGTAGTGGTTGCTATAGGAGCTCCATAGTTAGGAGACATAGTGGTTGTTATAGGAGCTCCATAGTTAGGGACGTAGTGGTTGTTATAGGAGCTCCATAGTTAGGACGTAGTGGTTGTTATAGGGCTCCATAGTTAGGGATGTAGTGGTTGTTATAGGAGCTCCATAGTTAGAGACGTAGTGGTTGCTATAGGGAGCTCCATAGTTAGGGACGTAGTGGTTGCTATAGGGAGCTCCATAGTTAGGGGCGTAGTGGTTGTTATAAAGGAGCTCCATAGTTAGGGACGTAGTGGTTGTTATAGGAGCTCCATAGTTAGGGAACGTAGTGGTTGTTATAGGGAGCTCCATAGTTAGGAGACGTAGTGGTTTGTTATAGGAGCTCCATAGTTAGACATAGTGGTTGCTATAGGGAGCTCCATAGTTAGAGACGTAGTGGTTGTTATAGGGAGCTCCATAGTTAGGGGCGTAGTGGTTGTTATAGGAGCTCCATAGTTAGGACGTAGTAGTTGTGTTATAGGGAGCTCCATAGTTAGGGACGTAGTAGTTTGTTATAGGAAGCTCCATAGTTAGGGGCGTAGTGGTTGCTATAGGGAGCTCCATAGTTAGGTAGTGGTTGTTATAGGGAGCTCCATAGTTAGGGACGTAGTAGTTGCTATAGGAGCTCCATAGTTAGACGTAGTGGTTGTTATAAGGAGCTCCATAGTTAGGACGTAGTGGTTGCTTATAGGAGCTCCATAGTTAGGACGTAGTGGTTGTTATAGGAGCTCCATAGTTAGGGCGTAGTGGTTGCTATAGGGAGCTCCATAGTTAGGGACGTAGTGGTTGCTTATAGAGCTCCATAGTTAGGACGTAGTGGTTTGTTATAGGAGCTCCATAGTTAGGGACGTAGTGGTTGTTATATAGGGAGCTCCATAGTTAGGACGAGTGGTTGTTATAGGGAGCTCCATAGTTAGGGACGTAGTGGTTGCTATAGAAGCTCCATAGTTAGGGCGTAGTGGTTGTATAGGGAGCTCCATAGTTAGGGACGTAGTGGTTGTTATAGGAGCTCCATAGTTAGGGCGTAGTAGTTTGTTATAGAGAGCTCCATAGTTAGGGGCGTAGTGGTTGTTATAGGGAGCTCCATAGTTAGGACGTAGTGGTTGCTATAGGGAGCTCCATAGTTAGGGACATAGTGGTTGTTATAAGAGCTCCATAGTTAGGGACGTAGTGGTTGTTATAGGGAGCTCCATAGTTAGGGAGGTAGTGGTTGTTATAGGAGCTCCATAGTTAGGGACGTAGTGGTTGCTATAGGAGCTCCATAGTTAGACGTAGTGGTTGTTATAGAGCTCCATAGTTAGACGTAGTGGTTGCTATAGGGAGCTCCATAGTTAGGACGTAGTGGTTTGTTATAGGGAGCTCCATAGTTAGGGACGTAGTAGATTGTTATAGGAGCTCCATAGTTAGACGTAGTGGTTGTTATAGGAGCTCCATAGTTAGGACGTAGTGGTTGTTATAGGGAGCTCCATAGTTAGGACGTAGTGGTTGCTATAGGAGCTCCATAGTTAGACGTAGTGGTTGTTATAGGAGCTCCATAGTTAGGGACGTAGTAGTTGTTATAGGGAGCTCCATAGTTAGGGACGTAGTGGTTGTTATAGGGAGCTCCATAGTTAGAGGCGTAGTGGTTGCTATAAGGAGCTCCATAGTTAGGGACGTAGTGGTTGTTATAGGGAGCTCCATAGTTAGGGACGTAGTGGTTGTTATAGGGAGCTCCATAGTTAGGGACGTAGTGGTTGTTATAGGGAGCTCCATAGTTAGGGACGTAGTGGTTGTTGTTATAGGAGCTCCATAGTTAGGGACGTAGTGGTTGTTATAGGAGCTCCATAGTTAGGACGTAGTGGTTGTTATAGGGAGCTCCATAGTTAGGGACGTAGTGGTTGCTATAGGAGCTCCATAGTTAGGGACGTAGTGGTTGTTATAGGAGCTCCATAGTTAGGACGTAGTGGTTTGTTATAGGGAGCTCCATAGTGGGGACGTAGTGGTTGTTATAGGGAGCTCCATAGTTAGGGAGCGTAGTGGTTTGTTATAAGGGAGCTCCATAGTTAGGGAGCGTAGTAGTTTGCTTATAAGGAGCTCCATAGTTAGGGACGTAGTGGTTGTTATAGGGAGCTCCATAGTTAGGGACGTAGTGGTTGTTATAAGGAGCTCCATAGTTAGGGCGTAGTGGTTGTTATAGGAGCTCCATAGTTAGGCGTAGTGGAGGTTATAGGGAGCTCCATAGTTAGACGTAGTGGTTGCTATTTGGAGCTCCATAGTTAGGGACATAGTGGTTGTTATAGGGAGCTCCATAGTTAGGGACGTAGTGGTTGTTATAGGGAGCTCCATAGTTAGGGACGTAGTGGTTGTTATTTGGAGCTCCATAGTTAGGGACATAGTGGTTGCTATAGGGAGCTCTATAGTTAGGGACGTAGTGGTTGTTATAGGGAGCTCCATAGTTAGGGACGTAGTGGTTGCTATTTGAGCTCCATAGTTAGGACATAGTGGTTTGTTATAGGAGCTCCATAGTTAGGACGTAGTAGTTGTTATAGGAGCTCCATAGTTAGGCGTAGTGGTTGCTATAAAGAGCTCCATAGTTAGGACGTAGTGGTTGTTATAGGAGCTCCATAGTTAGGGACGTAGTGGTTTGTTATAGGAGCTCCATAGTTAAGGACGTAGTGGTTGCTATTTGAGCTCCATAGTTAGAGGACATAGTGGTTGTTATAGGGAGCTCCATAGTTAGGGACGTAGTAATTTGCTATAGGAGCTCCATAGTTAAGACGTAGTGGTTGCTATAGGAGCTCCATAGTTAGGGACATAGTGGTTGTTATAGGGAGCTCCATAGTTAGGACGTAGTGGTTGTTATAGGGAGCTCCATAGTTAAAGATGTAGTAATTTGCTATAGAGCTCCATAGTTAGGGACGTAGTGGTTGTTATAGGAGCTCCATAGTTAGGACGTAGTGGTTGTTATAGGAGCTCCATAGTTAGGGACGTAGTGGTTGCTATATGGGAGCTCCATAGTTAGGGACATAGTGGTTGTTATAGGGAGCTCCATAGTTAGGGACGTAGTGGTTGTTATAGGGAGCTCCATAGTTAGGGACGTAGTGGTTGTTATAGGGAGCTCCATAGTTAGGGATGTAGTGGTTGTTATAGGGAGCTCCATAGTTAGGGCGTAGTGGTTGCTATAGGAGCTCCATAGTTAGGGACGTAGTAGTGGTTATAGGAGCTCCATAGTTAGGACGTAGTGGTTGTTATAGGAGCTCTATAGTTAGGGACGTAGTGGTTGTTATAGGGAGCTCCATAGTTAGGGACGTAGTGGTTGCTATTTGGAGCTCCATAGTTAGGGACACAGTGGTTGTTATAGGAGCTCCATAGTTAGACGTAGTGGTGGTTATAGGAGCTCCATAGTTAGGGCGTAGTAGTTTGTTATAGGGAGCTCCATAGTTGGGAGCGTAGTGGTTTGTTATGAGAGAGCTCCATAGTTAGGGACGTAGTGTTGTTATAAAGGGAGCTCCATAGTTAGGGCGTAGTGGTTTGTTATAGGAGCTCCATAGTTAGAGCGTAGTGGTTGTTATAGGAGCTCCATAGTTAGGGACGTAGTAGTTTGTTATAGAGAGCTCCATAGTTAAGAGCGTAGTGGTTGCTATAGGGAGCTTCATAGTTAGGGACATAGTGGTTGTTATAGGGAGCTCCATAGTTAGGGACGTATTGGTTGTTATAGGAGGGAGCTCCATAGTTAGGGACGTAGTAGTTGCTATAGTTAGCTCCATAGTTAGGGACGTAGTGGTTGCTATTTGGAGTTCCATAGTTAGGGACGTAGTGGTTGTTATAGGGAGCTCCATAGTTAGGGACGTAGTGGTTGTTATAGGGAGCTCCATAGTTAGGACGTAGTGGTTGTTATATAGGGAGCTCCATAGTTAGGGACGTAGTGGTTGTTATAGGGAGCTCCATAGTTAGGGACGTAGTGGTTGCTATTTGCAGCTCCATAGTTAGGGACATAGTGGTTGTTATACGGAGCTCCATAGTTAGGGACGTAGTGGTTGTTATAGGGAGCTCCATAGTTAGGGACTTAGTGGTTGTTATAGGGAGCTCCATAGTTAGGGACGTAGTGGTTGCTATAGGGAGCTCCATAGATAGGGACGTAGTGGTTGCTATAGGGAGCTCCATAGTTAGGGACGTAGTGGTTGTTATAGGGAGCTTCATAGTTAGGGACGTAGTGGTTGTTATAGGGAGCTCCATAGTTAGGGACGTAGTGGTTGTTATAGGGAGCTTCATAGTTAGGGACGTAGTGGTTGTTATAGGGAGCTCCATAGTTAGGGACGTAGTGGTTGTTATAGGAGGGAGCTCCATAGTTAGGCACATAGTAGTTGCTATAGTTAGATCCATAGTTAGGGACGTAGTAGTTGCTATAGTTAGCTCCATAGTTAGGGACGTAGTGGTTGTTATAGGGAGCTCCATAGTTAGGGACGTAGTGGTTGCTATAGGGAGATCCATAGTTAGGGACGTAGTGGTTGCTATAGGGAGCTCCATAGTTAGGGACGTAGTGGTAGTTATAGGGAGCTCCATAGTTAGGGACGTAGTGGTTGTTATAGGGAGCTCCATAGTTAGGGACGTAGTGGTTGCTATAGGGAGCTTCATAGTTAGGGACATAGTGGTTGTTATAGGGAGCTCCATAGTTAGGGACGTAGTGGTTGTTATAGGGAGCTCCATAGTTAGGGACGTAGTGGTTGTTATAGGAGCTCCATAGTTAGGGATGTAGTGGTTGTTATAGGGAGCTCCATAGTTCAGGACGTAGTGGTTGTTATAGGGAGCTCCATAGTTAGGGACGTAGTGGTTGTTATAGGGAGCTCCATAGTTAGGGACGTAGTGGTTGCTATTTGCAGCTCCATAGTTAGGGACATAGTGGTTGTTATAGGGAGAACCATAGTTAGGGACGTAGTGGTTGTTATAGGGAGCTCCATAGTTAGGGACTTAGTGGTTGTTATAGGGAGCTCCATAGTTAGGGATGTAGTGGTTGCTATAGGGAGCTCCATAGTTAGGGACGTAGTGGTTGCTATAGGGAGCTCCATAGTTAGGGACTTAGTGTTTGTTATAGGGAGCTCCATAGTTAGGGACGTAGTGGTTGTTATAGGGAGCTCCATAGTTAGGGACGTAGTGGTTGCTATAGGGAGCTCCATAGTTTGGGATGTAGTGGTTGCTATAGGGAGCTCCATAGTTAGGAACGTAGTGGTTGCTATAGGGAGCTCCATAGTTAGGAACGTAGTGGTTGCTATAGGGAGCTCCATAGTTAGGGACGTAGTGGTAGTTATAGGGAGCTCCATAGTTAGGGACGTAGTGGTTGTTATAGGAGGGAGCTCCATAGTTAGGGACATATTGGTTGTTATAGGGAGCTCCATAGTTAGGGACGTAGTGGTTGTTATAGGGAGCTCCATAGTTAGGGACGTAGTGGTTGCTATAGGGAGCTCCATAGTTAGGGACGTAGTGGTTGTTATAGGGAGCTCTATAGTTAGGGACGTAGTGGTTGTTATAGGGAGCTCCATAGTTAGGGACGTAGTGGTTGCTATTTGGAGCTCAATATTTAGGGACATAGTGGTTGTTATAGGGAGCTCCATAGTTAGGGACGTAGTGGTTGCTATAGGGAGCTCCATAGTTAGGGACGTAGTGGTTGTTATAGGGAGCTCCATAGTTAGGGATGTAGTGGTTGTTATAGGGAGCTCCATAGTTAGGGACGTAGTGGTTGTTATAGGAGGGAGCTCCATAGTTAGGGACGTAGTGGTTGTTATAGGGAGCTCCATAGTTAGGGACGTAGTGGTTGCTATAGGGAGCTTCATAGTTAGGGACATAGTGGTTGTTATAGGGAGCTCCATAGTTAGGGACGTAGTGGTTGTTATAGGGAGCTCCATAGTTAGGGACGTAGTGGTTGTTATAGGGAGCTCCATAGTTAGGGATGTAGTGGTTGTTATAGGGAGCTCCATAGTTCAGGGACGTAGTGGTTGCTATAGGGAGCTCCATAGTTAGGGACGTAGTGGTTGCTATAGGGAGCTCCATAGTTAGGGACGTAGTGGATGTTATAGGGAGCTCCATAGTTAGGGACGTAGTGGTTGCTATAGGGAGCTCCATAGTTAGGGACGCAGTGGTTGTTATAGGGAGCTCCATAGTTAGGGACATAGTGGTTGTTATTAAAAGATGACTTCAGAGTGCTCATTGGCAGGCTGAAGGAGACAGGCAAGCGGCTTCTCATTTCCTGGCCTCTACCAAGAATAGGTCAGGAATGTAACGCTTTAGCCCTCTCCTCTGGCTACACTACTGGCTTAAATCCTACTGTTCTTTCATGGATTTGTGGTGTTCAATGACTATTTGTGACCCGTTTCAGGAAGCTAGATGTACAGTTGATGTCGGAAGTTTACATACACTTAGGTTGGAGTCATTAAAACTAATTTTTCAACCACTCCACAAATTTCTTGTTAACAAACTATAGTTTTGGCAAGTCGTTGAGGACATCTACTTTGTGCATGTCACAAGTAGTTCTTCCAACAATTGTTTACAGACAGATTATTTCACTTATAGTTGACTGTATCACAATTCCAGTGGGTCAGAAGTTTACATACACTAAATTGACTGTGCCTTTAAACAGCTTGGAAAATTCCAGAAAATGATGTCATGGCTTTAGAAGCTTCTGATACACTAATTGGCATAATTTGAGTCAATTGGAGGTGTACCTGTGGATGTATTTCAAGGCCTACCGTCAAACTCAGTGCCTCTTTGCTTGACATCATGGGAAAATCAAAAGAAATCAGCCAAGACCTCAGAAAAAACATTAGAGATCTCCACAAGTCTGGCTCATCCTTGGGAGAAATTTCAAAACGCCTGAAGGTACCACCTTCATCTGTACAAACAATAGTATGCAAGTATAAACCCCATGGGACCAGGCAGCCGTCATAACGCTCTGGAAGGAGACGCCTTCTGTCTCCTAGAGATGAACGTATTTTGGTGCAAAAAGTGTGAATCAATCCCAGAACAACGGCAAAGGACCTTGTGAAGATGCTGTAGGAAACAGGTACAACAGTATCTATATCCACAGTAAAAGTCCAAAATCGACATAACCTGAAAGGCCGCTCTGCAAGGAAAAAGCCACTGCTCCAAAACCGCCATAAAAAAGCCAGACTACGGTTTGCAACTGCACATGGGGACAAAGATCGTACTTTTTGGAGAAAAGTCCTCTGGTCTGATGAAACAAAAATAGAACTGTTGGGCCATAATGACCATCGTTATGTTTGGAGGAAAAAGGGGGATGCTTGCAAGTCAAAGAACACCATCCCAACCGTGAAGCACGGGGGTGGCAGCATCATGTTGTGGGGGTGCTTTGCAACAGGAGGGACTGTTGCACTTCACAAAATAGATGGCATCATGAGGGAGGGAAATTATGTGGATATACTGAAGCAACATCTCAAGACATGAGTCAGGAAGTTAAAGCTTGGTTGCAAATGGGTCGTCCAAATGGACAATACTGCAACACTCAACAAAGAGCTGCAGTTAGTTTCAGAGTGGCTGGCAAGGAATAAGTTAGTCCTAAATATTTCTAAAACTAAAAGCATTGTATTTGGAACAAAACAAGTAGAGATGACTAAACTGCTTGGAGTAACACTAGATTGTAAACTGTCATGGTCAAAACATATTGATGCAGTAGTAGCTAAGATGGGGAGAAGTCGGTCTATAATAAAGCGATGCTCTACCTTCTTAACAACACTATCAACAAGGCAGGTCCTACAGGCCCTTGTTTTGTTGCACCTTGACTACTGTTCAGTAGTGTGGTCAGGTGCCACAAAAAAGGACTTAGGAAAATTGCAATTGGCTCAGAACAAGGCAGCACAGCTGGCCCTTGGATGTACACAGAGAGTTAATATTAATAATATGCATGTCAATCTCTCCTGGCTCAAAGTGGAGGAGAGATTGACTTCATCACTACTTTTACTTATGAGAGCTATTGACATGTTGAATGCACCGAGCTGTCTGTCTAAACTACTGGCACACAGCTCAGACACCCATGCATACCCCACAAGACATGCCACAAGAGGTCTCTTCACAGTCCCCAAGTCCAGAACAGACTACGGGAGGCACACGGTACTACATAGAGCCATGACTACATGGAACTCTATTCCACATCAAGTAACTGACACAGGCAAAAACTGTAATATCCTATGTTTCACGGAATCGTGGCTGAACGACGACATGGATATTCAGCTAGCGGGATATACGCTGCACCGGCAGGATAGAACAGCACACTCCGGTAAGACGAGGGGGGGCGGTCTGTGCATATTTGTAAACAACAGCTGGTGCACGAAATCTAAGGAAGTCTCTAGATTTTGCTCGCCTGAAGTAGAGTATATTGTGATAAATTGCAGGCCACACTACTTGTCTAGAGAGTTTTCAGCTATACTTTTCGTGGCTGTTTATTTACCACCACAGACAGATGCTGGCAATAAGACCGTACTCAGTCAGCTGTATAAGGAAATAAGCAAACAGGAAACCAATCACCCAGTGGTGGCTCTCCTAGTGGCCGGAGACTTTTATGCAGGGAAACTTAAATCAGTTGTACCAAATTTCATGTTAAATGTGCAACCAGAGGGAAAACAATTCTAGATCACCTGTACTCCACACACAGAGACGTGTACAAAGCTCTCCCTTGCCCTCCATTTGGTAAATCCGACCACAACTCTATCCTCCTGATTCCTGCTTACAAGCAAAAATGAAAGTAGGAAGCACCTGTGACTCGGGCTATAAAAAAGTGGTCAGATGAATCAGATGCTAAACTACAGGACTGTTTTGCTATCACAGACTGGAACATGTTCTGGGAATTCTCTGATGGCATTGAGGAGTACACCACATCAGTCAATGGCTTTATCAATAAGTGCATTGATGACGTCGTCCCCACAGTGACTGTACGTACATACCCCAACCAGAAGCCTTGGATTACAGGCAACATTCGCACTGAGCTAAAGGGTAGAGCTGCCGCTTTCAAGGTGCGGGACTCTAACCCAGAAGCTTACAAGAAATCCTGCTATGCCCTGCGACGAACCATCAAACAGGCAAAGCTTCAATACAGGGCTAAAATTGAATCATACTACACCGGCTCCGACGCTCGTCTTATGTGGCAGGGCTTGCAAACTATTACAGACTACGAAGGGAAGCACAGCCGCGAGCTGCCCAGTGACACGAGCCTACCAGATGAGCTAAATCACTTCTATGCTCGCTTCGAGGCAAGCAACACTGAGGCATGCATGAGAGCACCAGCTGTTCCAGACGACTGTGTGATCACGCTCTCCGTAGCCGACGTGAGCAAGACCTTTAAACAGGTCAACATTCACAAGGCTGCGGGGCCAGACGGATTACCAGGACGTGTGCTCCGGGCATGTGCTGAGCAACTTGCAGGTATCTTCACTGACATTTTCAACATGTCCCTGATTGAGTCTGTAATACCAACATGTTTCAAGCAGACCACCATAGTCCCTGTGCCCAAGAACACAAAGGCAACCTGCCTAAATGACTACAGACACGTAGCACTCACGTCCGTAGCCATGAAGTGCTTTGAAAGGCTGGTAATGGCTCACATTGTGGTGGTAAAAACATGGCTAAGACACATTGATTAATTTAATTAATCAAAAAAAATAAAAATCAAATTTTATTTGTCACATACACATGGTTAGCAGATGTTAATGCGAGTGTAGCGAAATGCTTGTGCTTCTAGTTCCGACCATGCAGTAGTATCTAACAAGTAATCTAACAAATTCACAACAACTACCTTATACACACAAGAGTAAAGGAATGAATACGAGTATGTACATATAAATATATGGATGAACGATGGCTGACCGGCATAGGCAAGATGCAGTAGATGGTATGGAGTACAGTATATACACATATATATATATATATATATATGAGATGAGTAATGTAGGATATGTAAACATTATATAAATGGCATTGTTTAAAGTGGCTAGTGATACATTATTTCATCCAATTCCTATGTTTAAAGTGGCTAGAGATTTAAGTCAGTATGTTGGCAGCAGCCACTCAATGTTAGTGATGGCTGTTTAACAGTCTGATGGCCTTGAGGTAGAAGCTGTTTTTCAGTCTCTCGGTCCCAGCTTTGATGCACCTGTACTGACCTCGCCTTCTGGATGATAGCGGGGTGAACAGGCAGTGGCTCGGGTGGTTGTTGTCCTTGATGATCTTTTTGGCCTTCCTGTGACATCGGGTGGTGTAGGTGTCCTGGAGGGCAGGTAGGTTTCCCCCGGTGATGCGCTGTGCAGTCCTCACTACCCTCTGGAGAGCCTTACGGTTGTGGGCGGAGCAGTTGCCGTACCAGGCGGTGATACAGCCCGACAGGATGCTCTCGATAGTGCATCTGTAAAAGTTTGTGAGTGATTTTGGTGACAAGCCAAATTTCTTCAGCCTCCTGAGGTTGAAGAGGCACTGATGTGCCTTCTTCACCACGCTGTCTGTGTGGGTGGACCAATTCAGTTTGTCTGTGATGTGTACACCGAGGAACTTAAAACTTTCCACCCTCTCCACTACTGTCCCCTCGATGTGGATAGGGGGGTGCTCCCTCTCCTGTTTCCTGAAGTCCACGATCATCTCCTTTGTTTTGCTGACATTGAGTGAGAGGTTATTTTCCTGACACCACACTCCGAGGGCCCTCACCTCCTCTCTGTAGGCCGTCTCGTCGTTGTTGGTAATCAAGCCTACCACTGTAGTGTCGTCAGCAAACTTGATGATTGAGTTGGATGCGTGCTTGGCCACGCAGTCATGGGTAAACAGGGAGTACAGGAGAGGGCTGAGAACGCACCCTTGTGGGGCCCCAGTGTTGAGGATCAGCGGAGTGGAGATGTTGTTTCCTACCCTCACCACCTGGGACCGGCCCGTCAGGAAGTCCAGGACCCAGTTGCACAGGGCTGGAGTCGAGACCCAGGGTCTCGAGCTTAATGACGAGCTTGGAGGGTACTATGGTGTTAAATGCTGAGCTGTAGTCGATGAACAGCATTCTTACATAAGTATTCCTCTTGTCCAGATGGGTTAGGGCAGTATGCAGTGTGATTGCGATTGGCTCGTCTGTGGACCTATTGGGACGGTAAGCAAATTGGAGTGGGTCCAGGGTGTCTGGCAGGATGGAGGTGATATGATCCTTGACTAATCTCTCAAAGCACTTCATGATGACAGAAGTGAGTGCTACGGGCGATAGTCATTTAGCTCAGTCACCTTAGCTTTCTTGGGAACAGGAACAATGGTGGCCCTCTTGAAGCATGTGGGAACAGCAGACTGGGATAGGGACTGATTGAATATGTCCGTGAACACACCAGCCAGCTGGTCTGCGCATGCTCTGAGGACACGGCCAGGGATGCCATCTGGGCCGGCAGCCTTGCGAGGGTTAACACATTGAAATGTTTTTCTCACATTGGCTGCGGTGAAGGTGAGCCCGCAGGTTTTGGTAGCGGGCCGTGTCGGTGGCACTGCATTGTTCTCAAAGCGAGCAAAGAAGTTGTTTAGTTGGTCTGGGAGCAGGACGTCATGGTCCGCGACGGGGCTGGTTTTCTTTTTGTAGTCCGTGATTGACTGTAGACCCTGCCACATTCCTCTTGTGTCTGAGCCGTTGAATTGTGACTCTACTTTGTCTCTATATTGACGCTTAGCTTGTTTGATTGCCTTGCGGAGGGAATAGCTACACTGTTTGTATTCAGTCATGTTTCCGGTAGCCTTAGCCTGGTTAAAAGCAGTGGTTCGCGCTTTCAGTTTTGGCGCTGAATGCTGCCATCAATCCACGGTTTCTGGTTGGGGAAGGTTTTAATATTTGCTATGGGTACAACATCACCAATGCACTTGCTAATAAACTCGCTCACCGAATCAGCGATACATCAATGTTGTTGTCAGATGCTGTCCGAACATATCCCAGTCCACGTGCTCGAAGCAATCTTGCAGCATGGAATCAGATTGGTCGGACCAGCGTTGAACAGACCTGAGAACGGGCGTTTCCTGTTTTAGTTTCTGTTTGTAGGCTGGGAGCAACAAAATGGAGTCATGGTCAGACTTGCCGAAAGGAGGGCGGAGAATAGCCTTGTATGCATCACGGAAGTTGGAATAACAGTGGTCCAGGATTTTACCAGCCCGGGTGGCACATTCGATATGCTGGTAAATTTCCGGGAGCCTTGTTCTTAAATTAGCCTTATTAAAATCCCCAGCCACAATAAATGCAGCCTCAGGATATGTGGTTTCCAGTTTACATAGAGTCCGATGAATTTCTTTCAGTGCCGTCGATGTGTCAGCTTGAGGGGGGATGTACACGGCTGTGATTATAATCGAGGAGAATTCTCTTGGTAGATAATGCGGTCTGCATTTGATTGTAATGAATTCTATGTCAGGTGAACAAAAGGACTTGAGTTCCTGTATGTTGTTATGATCACACCACGTCTCGTTAGTCATAAGACACACACCCCCACCCTTCTTCTTACCAGATAGAAGTTTGTTTCTGTCGGCGGTTTCTGTCATTACCTCTGACCAGGTATAACTAATTACCTCTGACCAGGAATATCTATAACTCATTACCTTTGACCAGGTATAACTATATATCATTACGTCTGACCAGGTATAACTATAACTCATTTCCTCTGACCAGGTATAACTATATATCATTACGTCTGACCAGGTATAACTATAACTCATTTCCTCTGACCAGGTATAACTATATATCATTACGTCTGACCAGGTATAACTATAACTCATTTCCTCTGACCAGGCAGAACTATATATCATTACTCTGACCAGGTATAACTATATATATATATATATCATTACCTCTGACCAGGTATAACTATAACTCATTACCTCTGACCAGGCCCCAGGCCTCCAGTGTGCAGGGCAGGGCAGTCTGTTACAGTGCCGTCTGCTCTCTGGTTTCTCCCCGCTGCAGTACTTGCTGTGGACTGAGCGGTTGGTCCCCTCATTGAGGAACTGGACACAGCGAACCGTCCGGATATGGAAACCCAAACTGCCACAAGTCTTAGTGCAGTGCTCCCAGTCCTCTGAGATCCATCTGGAGAGATAATAACAACCATAGTTAGAACAGGATAGAAACCATAGATGAACCATAGAGTTACAACCACAGATCGACACCCATAGAGGTACACGCATAGAGTGACAACCATATAGTTACAAGAGGAGAGGAACCATAGAGGGACAACCATAGAGTGACACCTATATAGTCACAACAGTGAATAGGAGAGGAACCATAGATTGAATAGGAGAGGCACCATAGAGTGAATAGGAGAGGAACCATAGAGTGAATAGGAGAGGAATCATAGAGTTACACTAGGAGAGGGACCATAGAGTGAATAGGAGAGGAACCATAGAGTGAATAGGAGAGGAACCATAGAGTGAATAGGAGAGGAACCATAGAGTGAATAGGAGAGGAACCATATAGTGAATAGGAGAGGAACCATATTGTGAAAAGGAGAGGAATCATATAGTGAATAGGAGAGGAACCATAGAGTGAATAGGAGAGGAACACTAGAGTGAATAGGAGAGGAACCATAGAGTGAATAGGACAGGAACCATAGAGTGAATAGGAGAGGAACCATAGAGTGAATAGGAGAGGAACACTAGAGTGAATAGGAGAGGAACCATAGAGTGAATAGGAGAGGAACCATAGAGTGAATAGGAGAGGAACACTAGAGTGAATAGGAGAGGAACCATAGAGTGAATAGGAGAGGAACCATAGAATGAATAGGAGAGGAACCATAGAGTTACACTAGGAGTGGTACCATAGAGTGAATAGGAGAGGAACCATAGAGTGAATAGGAGAGGAACCATAGAGTGAATAGGGGAGGAACCATAGAGTGAATAGGAGAGGAACCATAGAGTGAATAGGAGAGGAACCATAGAGTTACACTAGGAGAGGAACCATAGAGTTAATAGGGGAGGAACCATAGAGTTACACTAGGAGAGGAACCATAGAGTGAATAGGAGAGGAACCATAGAGTTAATAGGGGAGGAACCATGGAGTTACACTAGGAGAGGAACCATAGAGTGAATAGGAGAGGAACCATAGAGTGAATAGGAGAGGAACCATAGAGTGAATAGGAGAGGAACCATAGAGTGAATAGGAAAGGAACCATAGAGTTACACTAGGAGAGGAACCATAGAGTTAATAGGGGAGGAACCATGGAGTTACACTAGGAGAGGAACCATAGAGTGAATAGGAGAGGAACCATAGAGTGAATAGGAGAGGAACCATAGAGTGAATAGGAGAGGAACCATAGAGTGAATAGGAGAGGAACCATAGAGTGAATAGGAGAGGAACCATAGAGTTACACTAGGAGAGGAACCATAGAGTTACACTAAGAGAGGAACCATAGAGTGAATAGGGGAGGAACCATGGAGTTACACTAGGAGAGGAACCATAGAGTGAATAGGAGAGGAACCATAGAGTGAATAGGAAAGGAACCATAGAGTTACACTAGGAGAGGAACCATAGAGTTAATAGGGGAGGAACCATGGAGTTACACTAGGAGAGGAACCATAGAGTGAATAGGAGAGGAACCATAGAGTGAATAGGAGAGGAACCATAGAGTTACACTAGGAGAGGAACCATAGAGTGAATAGGAGAGGAACCATAGAGTGAATAGGAGAGGAACCATAGAGTGAATAGGAGAGGAACCATAGAGTTACACTAGGAGAGGAACCATAGAGTTAATAGGAGAGGAACCATAGAGTGAATAGGAGAGGAACCATAGAGTGAATAGGAGAGGAACCATAGAGTTACACTAGGAGAGGAACCATAGAGTTAATAGGGGAGGAACCATAGAGTGAATAGGAGAGGAACCATAGAGTGAATAGGAGAGGAACCATTTAGTGAATAGGAGAGTAACCATAGAGTGAATAGGAGAGGAACCATAGAGTTACACTAGGAGAGGAACCATAGAGTGAATAGGAGGGGAACCATAGAGTGAATAGGAGAGGAACCATAGAATGAATAGGAGAGAAACCATAGAGTTACACTAGGAGAGGAACCATGGAGTGAATAGGAGAGGTACCATAGAGTGAATAGGAGAGGAACCATAGAGTGAATAGGAGAGGAACCATTTAGTGAATAGGAGAGGAACCATATAGTGAATAGGAGAGGAACCATAGAGTGAATAGGAGAGGACCCATAGAGTTACACTAGGAGAGGAACTATAGAGTGAATAGGAGAGGAACCATATAGTGAATAGGAGAGGAACCATATAGTGAATAGAAGAGGAACCATTTAGTGAATAGGAGAGGAACCATAGAGTGAATAGGAGAGGAACCATAGAGTGAATAGGAGAGGAACCATCACTCTATAGTTCCTCTCCTAGTGTAACTATGGTTCCTCTCCTATTCACTCTATGGTTCCTCTCCTATTCACTCTATGGTCCCTCTCCTATTCACTCTATGGTCCCTCTCCTAGTGTAACTCTATGGTTCCTCTCCTATTCATTCTATGGTTCCTTTCCTATTCACTCTATGGTTCCTCTCCTATTCACTCTATGGTTCCTCTCCTATTCACTCTATGGTTCCTCTCCTATTCACTATATGGTCCCTCTCCTAGTGTAACTCTATGGTTCCTCTCCTATTCACTCTATGGTTCCTCTCCTATTCACTATATGGTTCCTCTCCTAGTGTAACTCTATGGTTCCTCTCCTATTCACTCTATGGTCCCTCTCCTATTCACTCTATGGTCCCTCTCCTATTCACTATATGGTTCCTCTCCTAGTGTAACTATGGTTCCTCTCCTATTCACTCTATGGTCCCTCTCCTAGTGTAACTCTATGGTTCCTCTCTTATTCACTCTCTGGTTCCTCTCCTATTCACTCTATGGTCCCTCTCCTATTCACTATATGGTTCCTCTCCTAGTGTAACTCTATGGTTCCTCTCCTATTCACTCAATGGTTCCTCTCCTATTACACTAGGAGAGGGACCATATAGTGAATAGGAGAGGGACCATGGAGAGGAACCATAGAGTGAATAGGAGAGGAACCATAGAGTGACCACCATAGCTGTTTAACCATAGAGTGACTGTGGTAGTAAAAACATGGCTAAGACACATTAATTAATTTAATTAGTGTACTATGTGATAGCAGACAACATGATTGACATAACTTAGATTGCATTTCTAATATTGGTTGAGGCTTAAGTGCTAAAACAAGTATGCAAGATAACTTGGACAGTTTTCAAGATATAGGTGACACCAATCAAGAACTGAAATAACCATAGGGCCAATGGGAAGTAGTTTATGAACATACAAGGAGTGATCTTATGCTGAGAAGAGACAGAGGACACCAAGCGCATCTCTCAGAATGCCACTTAGTCTATTTTGCCACTTGTGAGCAGAACGTAGGTCAAAGGTTGTCTCGGCTAGTGACAAGGCTGCAAAGCTGAGACCCATAGATACATATGTTAAGAGTCAGACATAGATTACAGGGTCTGTAAAATTAGACAGAGCCCAAGCAGCTGTCAGGTGTGAGTGACAGCAAGCAATTGTTAAGACAGAGAGAATGTGGTGAGGAGAGTTAGACAAGCTATTTTCATATACAGAGAACAATGCAACTGGAACCATGAGATACATCAAGTAGAGATATAATACTAATTTAATCCATTAGGGTCCATTAGGATGACAGCAGAATGGCCAACACAAGTAATATATGTACACAATAAAATGTATTATTGTTATAACATTGAAGTGGATGCCATCATATGATCTAAACTTGGAACAGATAGGGGCGTTACTGGGCGTGAACAAGACCTCAGATCAAAAGATGATAGGTGGCATGAGAGAAAGAAGGAGTGACTGCATTTACATATGGGCTGTACCCATATACTGTAAGGGTATAAATTGGGATTGTGGGGTTAATGCTGTTAGCTGTTTTCCCTGGGCAGCTCGGCCTTTGATTACTCTGAATTAAAGGTCTTTTTTGAATTCACAAGTTTCTTGTATGAGTGTCATCATTTGAAGATAATTTTTTCCACGACATGACCACCATATAGTGACCACCATAGCCGTTTAACCATAGAGTGACAACCATAGAGTGACACTAGGAGAGGAACCATAGAGTGACAACCATAGAGTGACACAACAGTCTTGAAGGAGTTCCTACATATGCTGAGCACTTTTTGGCTGCTTTTCCTTCACTCTGCGGTCCAACTCATCCCAAACCATCTCAATTGGGTTGAGGGTGGGTGATTGTGGAGGCCAAGTGATCTGATGCAGCACTCCATCACTCTCCTTCTTGGTCAAATAGCGCTTACACAGCCTGGAGGTGTGTTGGGTCATTGTCCTGTTGAAAAACAAATGATAGTCCCACTAAGCCCAATCCAAATGGGATGGCGTATCTCCGCAGAATGCTGTGGTAGACATGCTGGTTAAGTGTGCCTTGTCACCAGCAAAGCACCCCCACACCATCACACGTCCTCCTCCATGCTTCACAGTGGGAACCACACATACGGAGATCATCCGTTCACCTACTCTGCGTCTCACAAAGACACAGCGGTTGGAACCAAAAATCTCAAATTTGGACTCATCAGACCAAAGGACAGATTTCCACCAGTCTAATGTCCATTACTCGTGTTCCTTGGCCCAAGCAAGTCTCCTCTTATTATTGGTGTCCTTTAGTAGTGTTTGTTTTTGCAGCAATTCGACCATGAAGGCCTGATTCACACAGTCTCCTCTGAACAGTTGATGTTGAGATATGTCTGTTACTTCAACTCTTTGAAGTGTAATCTAAGGTGCAGTTAATTGCCAATTTGAACTAATGAACTTATACTCTGCAGCAGAGGAGTAGTAGAGTAGGTGTGTCCAAACTTTTGACTGGTACTATATATTTACAGTACCAGTCAAAGTTTGGACACACCTACTCTTATTTGCACTATTTTCTACATTGTAGAATAATAGTGAAGACATCCTCAAAACTATGAAATAACACATATGTAATCACGTTGTAACCAAAAAAGTGATAAACAAATCAAAACATATTTTATATTTGAGATTCTTCAAAGTAGCCACCCTTTGCCTTGATGACAGCTTTGCACACTCTTGGCATTCTCTCAACAAGCTTCATGAGGTTGTCACCTGAAATGCATTTAAGTTAACAGGTGTTCTTTGTTCAAAGTTTATTTTGTGGAATTTCTTTCCTTCTTAATACGTTTGAGTCAATAAGTTGTGTTGTGACAAGGTAGGGGTGATATACAGAAGATAGCCCTATTTGGTAATTTAATGTTCATTTCTCTACCATAAGCCGCCTCCAACGTCGTTTTAGAGAATTTGGCAGTACGTCCAACCGGCCACACAATCGCAGACCACATGTAACCACGCCAGGCTAGGACTTCTGCAACCGGCTTCTTCACCTGCGGGATCGTCTGAGACCAGCCACCTGGACAGCTGATGAAAGTGGGTTTGCACAACCCAGGAAACTCTTCACAACTGTCAGAAATCATCTCCGGGAAGCTTATCTGAGTGCTTGTCGTCCACTCCAGGGTTTTGACCTGACTGGCGTCGTAACCGATTTCAGTGGGTAAATGCTCACCTTTGATGGCCACTGGCACGCTGGAGAAGTGTGCTCTTCACGGATGAATCCTGGCTTCAACTGTACCGGGCAGATAGCGTGTATGCCGTTGTGTGGGCGAGCTGTTTGCGGATGTCAACGTTGTGAACAGAGTGCCCCATGATGGTGGTGGGGTTATAGTATGGGCAGGCATAAGCTAGGGACAATGAACACAATTGCATTTTATTGGTGGAAATCTGAGTGCACAGGGAAACCATGACAAGATCCTGAGGTCCATTGTTGTGCCATTCATCCGCCGCCATCACCTGTTTCAGCATGATAATGTACAGCCCCATGTTGCAAGGATCTGTATACAATTCCTGGAAGTTGAAAATGTCCCAGTACTTACATGGCCTGCATACTCAGACTTATCACTCATTGAGCATGTTTGGGATGCTCTAAATCGACGTGTATGACAGCGTGTTCCAGTTCCTCGCCAATATCCAGCAACAACACACAGCCATTGAAGAGGAGTAACATTCCACAGGCCACAATCAACAGCACCACATGGAGTAGACGCTTCTCCTCCTCCTCACACTTGCTTACATTTTAATTGAAATTATACTTATGCCCGACCAAACTGCTACAATGAGCAACCCTATGAGAAACACGGCCAAGGGGAAACTAATTCATCCAAAAAGACAGCAAAGTCCCCACCCCAGCACAAGACAAGGATGGCGATGCTTGTGTTAGCCTGGCCGTAATGGCTAGCATGGCTAACCCTGACTCGGAGCCTTCACGACTATTATATTAGCAGCTATCAAGAAAATGGAAGAGGACATGAACGCTCAATTTAATTATGTGGACTCATCCTTACAATCAGTGCAAACCTCCCTGGCTGACCATACAACTTGCATTATTGCTAGTAAAACTAAATGCATGCTCTTCAAACGATCGCTGCCCGGATCCGCCCGACCGACTAGTATCACTACTCTGGACGGTTCTGACTTAGAATATACTACAAATACCTAGGTGTCTGGTTAGACTCTCCTTCCAGACTCACATTAAGCATCTCCAATCCAAAATTAAATCTAGAATCGGCTTCCTATTTTGTAAACAAAGCCTCCTTCACTCATGCTGCTAAACATACCCTCGTAAAACTGACTATCCTACCGATCCTTGACAATGTCATTTACAAAACGCCTCCAACACTCTACTCACTCTGCTCCAGCAGATAGATTTCACTGGTCATCCCAAGCCAACTCCTCTTTTGGCCACCTTTCCTTCCAGTTCTCTGCTGCCAATGACTGGAACGAATTGCAAAAATCACTGAAGCTGGAGACTTAATTCTCCCTCACTAACTTTAAGCAGCTGTCAGAGCAGCTTACCAATCCCTGCACCTGTACAGAGCCCATCTGTAAATAGCCCACCCAACTACCTCATCCCCCTATTGTTATTTATTTTTGCTCTTTTGCACCACAGTATCTCTACTTGCACATAATCATCTGCACATCTATCACTCCAGTGTTAATGCTAAATTGTAATTATTTCACCTCTATGGCCTATTTATTGCCTTACCTCCCTAATCTTACTACATTTGCACAGACTGTATATAGGTTTTTCTATTGTGATATTGACTGTACGTTTGTTTATCCCATGTGTAACTCTGTGTTGTTTGTGTCGCACTGCTTTGCTTTATCTTGGCCAGGTGGCAGTTGTAAATGAGAACTTGTTCTCAACTGGCCTACCTGGTTAAATAAAGGTGAAATAAAAAAAATGTGATTACCTGGAAGGAATCACAGGTGACCACGAGACACACATCACCACCCTCGAGGGACAGTATGAAGAGCTACTAACAGCAAACAAAGCTATGAAACTCAAGCTAATCGACCTTGAGGGACATTTAAGGCATTAGAATATCAAAATCACAGGCTTGGAAGAAAAACATTGAAAAGGGCAGACCAACACAGTTCTTGGCAGAGCTCATACCAAAACTGTTAGGGATAGACAATTTCCCCCAAGGCCTAAAAGCGGACAGGGCATGCCAAAATACACTACAACCCCATGAGGGAAAAGATCTGCGTCTGTCCCGCCAGCAATTCCTCCTGTCCTACAACAGGGCTTGGGTTAACATATACATAAACACATACATATACACATATACACAGACTACACTGCTGAGGTAACCAAGCAGCCGTCGATGGAGCTAGGAAGAAATTCAGAGATGCGAGAATCAGACACGGCCTCCTCTTCCCTGCTCGGCTGATTCTTACCCATTGTACAGTAGAGAAGGTGTTCGAAAAACCACAGGATGCCGAGTCTTTCATTGACAGGATTGCTACTATAGCCACCGACGCCTAGGACCGATAGGGCCGGCCCGAGTAGCTGTTCACCGTTATAGGTAGTTTGGATGATCCCAAAGCTTTTAGATATGACAATGCTGTCATAGTCCTACAGGCGGGTAAGACTGCACCTGAATGGTTTCCCTGTTTCAGTAGGGACATATTGACTACATTGTTTGGCTCAATTCAGTTATTTTATAAGAGCAGTTGTTATAGACATAAGGGTGTGGCGGCCAGGTCGGATCTCCTGAAGGTAGCTAATTTAGTTTCATTATAAATTGGTCAGCTTGCCTATGTCTCTCTGTAGTGTCCAGCAGTTCCACAGTGTATATGGGGGAATTTATATTCCACTTTATTTGGGGAAGTGGACGGGGGAGGGAGGTGGAGACGGTAGCAGCAACATTATGTACAGAATAAGTTACAAACAACGCCAAAAAAACTAAGTGGGTCCTCAGATCATCATCAAGAGCATCCTGATCGGTTGCATTACTGCCTGGTATGGCAACTGCTCGGCCTCCGACTGCAAGGCACTACAGAGAGTAGTGCGTACGGCCCAGTACATCACTTGGGCCAAGCTTCCTGCCATCCAGGACCTCTATACCAGGCGGTGTCAGAGGAAAACCCTAAAAAGACTCCAGCCACCCTAGTCATAGACTGTTCTCTCTGCTACCGCACGGCAAGCGGTACCGGGGCGCCAAGTCTAGGTCCAAGAGGCTTCTAAATAGCTTCTACCCCAAAGCCATAAGACTCCTGAACATCTAATCAAATGGCTCCCCAGACTATTTGCATTGCCCCCCCCCTCTTCTACACTGCTGCTACTCTGATATTATCCATGCATAGCCACTTTAATAACTCTACCTACATGTACATATTACTTCAATTACCTCGACTAACCAGCGCCCTCGCACATTGACTCTGTACCAGTACCCCGTGTATATAGTCTTGCTATTGTTATTTTATTGCTGCTCTTCAATTATTTGTTCCTTTTATTTCTTATTAGTATTTTTTTTTAATGACGAGCTTAATCCTTACACTGTACAGTATGTCAAATATTAATGAAGCAAGATGCCAATTCCTTAAGAGCAATGTTGTGTTCTGTTTTTTTCTGTCTGTTTTTGTTTTTTTGTCTCCAGTTGAGGCGTGGGGGGTATACTCAATGTATTGCTTGCTGTCATTATCTGTTTGTTTGTAAAACTGAAAATTCATGATTAAAATATATAAAAAAAATATATATATATATACACACACAACTCTATGTTGAGGAGACGTGTCGCGGCGCATGAGGCAAATCCACACCCCTACTTTTTTTAAAGGTATCTGTGATCAACAGATGCATACAGTATACAGTGCCTTGCAAAAGTATTCATCCCCCTTGGCGTTTTTTCCTATTTTGTTGAATTACAACCTGTAATTTAAATGGATTTTTATTTGGATTTCATGTAATGGACATACACAAAATAGTTGAAATTGGTGAAGTGAAATGAAAAAAATGACTTTTTATGAATTATAAAACAAAAAAAAACAAAAAGTTGTGCATGCATATGTATTCACCCCCTTTGCTTTGAAGCCTCTAAATAAGTTCTGGTTCAACCAATTACCTTCAGACTGTGTTTTTGTACTTTAACTAATTAGAGAGCATCCATGCTGCTTTTGTTAGAAAAAGTTATTTATTATATCCATAAATCTCTGTTTGTTTGGCGCGTTATGATCAGAAAATCCACCGTTGAGTCGCCCATTGAACCGTGAAGAGAACACGTTCAAATTATACCTATACACTTTCTACAAACAAATCAAACATCATTTTTAATGTAACCTTAGGTATCCTTTTGGGTATATTTGCTGTAATATTTCAACCGGACGATAACGTGAACGATAGGAAAGGAAAATAAAGTGGTGCGCGTTCACAATCTTGTGCGCGTCAAACCTTGTTTACAAAAGTGGTCGCCTGACAATTTCCTGTCACTATCTGTTCTGGTCACTCCTAGAATTCCCAGTCTTTGACTGTTGACTGCTGACATCTAGTGGAAGCCATAGGTACTGCAGTCTCAGTCTACATAAGATTGTATGCAATAGGCACAATGGAGAAGATGGGCATTTACCGAAAAAACTGCAAATCTGGATGGATTTTCCTCGGGTTTTCGCCTGCTATATCACTTCTGTTATACTCACATACATTATTGTAACACTCTTAAAAACTTCAGAGTGTTTCCTATCCAATAGTACTATTATGTGCCTCTCCTATTTTCTGGGCCTGAGTGGCATGCATTTTACTTTGGGCACGCCAGACTATCCAAAAAAGTCACCTCGGGATGTATGTAAAGACCAGATTAAATCAAGAATAGTCTGATGGGTGACAATATTAGCCTATCACTTGTGAATGATGCCCAGCTTGTGCGCAATAAGGCAAGAAACTGTCTTTTGTTGCAACTTTTTCAAATCATAGTCACACACCTCATGTAGCCTAGCCCATAGGCCTATATGTTTTGATAAGGTTTGTATCACAACTAAAGTGGCCAAATAACTTCACCTTTGACCCTTTTTTTCAATTTTTCGCCTAAAACTTTCACCCTAATCGAACTGCCTGTAGCTCAGGACCTGAAGCAAGGATATGCATATGCTTGATACCATTTTATTTATTTATTTTACTAGGCAAGTCAGTTAAAAACAAATTCTTATTTTCAATGACGGCCTAGGAACAGTGGGTTAACTGCCTGTTCAGGGGCAGAACGGCAGATTTGTACCTTGCCAGCTCGGGGATTTGAACTTGCAGCCTTTTGGTTACACTCTAACCACTAGGCTACCCTGCCGCCCCAAAAAGGAACCACTTTGAAAGGAACCACTTTGAAGTTTGTGGAAATGTGAAACTAATGTAGGAGAATATAACACATTAGATCTGGTAAAAGACAACACAAACAAAAAACATGCGTTTTCTATTTTTTTGGTTCCATCATCTTTGAAATGCAAGAGAAAGGCCATAATATAATATTGCAGTTTAGGCACAATTTAGATGTTGGCCACTAGATGACAGTGTGTGTGCATAGTTTCAGATTTATCCAGTGAAGCACTGCAATACTGGACAATATTTTTTATCAAGTCTGCCCAAATGTGCCGAATTGGTCAATTGATACATTTTCAAGTACATAACTATAGAGAACATACCAAAATGATATGGTAATACAACATTTAAGTTTACACACTCCCAGGAATGTCATACATGATGGATCATTATCTTATACACTAACTTTAACAGATCTAAACTCAGCAAAAAAAGAAACATTCTCTTACTGTCAACTGCGTTTATTTTCAGCAAACTTAACATGTGTAAATATTTGTATGAACATAAGATTCAACAACTGAGACAAACTGAACAAGTTCCACAGACATGTGACTAACAGAAATGGAATGATGTGCCCTGAATAAAGGGGGGGTCAAAATCAAAAGTAACAGTCAGTATCTGGTGTGGTCACCAGCTGCATTAAGTACTGCAGTTAATTTCCTCAGGGACTGCACCAGATTTGCCAGTTCTTGCTGTGAGATGTTACCCCACTCTTCCACCAAGACACCTGCAAGTTCCTGGACATTTCTGGGGGGAATGGCCGTAGCCCTCACCCTCCGATCCAACAGGTCCCAGACGTGCTCAATGGGATTGAGATCCGGGCTCTTCGCTGGCCATGGCAGAACACTGGCATTCCTGTCTTGCAGGAAATCACGCACAGAACGAGCAGTATGGCTGGTGGCATTGTCATGCTGGAGGGTCATGTCAGGATGAGCCTGCAGGAAGGGTACCACATGAGGGAGGAGGATGTCTTCCCTGTAATGCACAGCGTTGAGATTGCCTGCAATGACGACAAGCTCAGTCCGATGATGCTGTGACACACCGCCCCAGACCATGACGAACCCTCCACCTCCAAATCGATCCCGCTCCAGGGTACAGGCCTCGGTGTAACGCTCATTCCTTCGACGATAAACGCAAATCCGACCATCACCCCTGGTGAGACAAAACCGTGACTCATCAGAGAAGAGCACTTTTTGACAGTCCTGTCTGGTCCAGTGACGGTGGGTTTGTGCCCATGGGTGACATTGTTGCCTGTGATGTCTGGTGAGGACCTGCCTTACTACAGGCCCACAAGCCCTCAGTCCAGCCTCTCTCAGCCTATTGAGGACAGTTTGAGCACTGATGGAGGGATTGTGCGTTCCTGGTGTAACTCGGGCAGTTGTTGTTGCCATCCTGTACCTGTCCCGCAGGTGTGATGTTCGGATGTACCGATCCTGTGTAGGTGTTGTTACACGTGGTCTGCCACTACGAGGAGGATCAGCTGCCTGTCCTGTCTCCCTGTAGCGCTGTCTTATGCGTCTCACAGTACGGACATTGCAATTTATTGCCCTGGCCACACATGCAGTCCTCATGCCTCCTTGCAGCATTCCTAAAGCACGTTCACGCAGATGAGCATCTTTCTTTTGGTGTTTTTCAGAGTCAGTAGAAAGGCCTCTTTAGTGTCCTAAGTTTTCATAACTGTGACCTTAACTTCTTAGGGCTAGGGGGCAGTGTTCGGAAGTACGGAGAATTTGACGTGCCTTAAGTAAACTGCCTGTTACTCAGGCCCAGAGGATATGCATATAATTGGTAGTATCAGATAGAAAACACTTTGACGTTTCTAAAACTGTTAAAATAATGTCTGTGGGTATAACATAACTGATATGGCAGGCGAAAACCAGAGGAAAATCCATCCAGATTATTTTTTAAGGTCACAGTCTTTCCATTGACTTCCTATTAACTATAGAAGGAATTAGCTCCCAGATTGCAGTTCCTATGGCTTCCACTAGATGTCAACAGTCTTTAGACATGGTTTCAGGATGTTTTTGTGAAAAACGAACAATAAATTGTAGTCTTTCCAGGTGGCTCATGAAAAGGACACTACTGTTTTGGTGCACGTGAATGGGTGCGCGCTCTTCATTATTTCTCTTCCCTATTGAATAGGCTATTCTCCATCTGAAATATTATCATTTATTTAGATATTTGACAACCTGAGGATTAATTAGAAACATTGTTTGACTTGTTTGGAAGAACTTTACCGGTAACTTATGGGATTTCTTTGTCTGCATGTTGAACGACTGGATTACAGAACTCCATGTCGCCAACTAAACAGACCTTTTGGGATATGAAGAAGGACTTTATCGAACAAAACAACCATTCTTTGTGTTCCTGGGACCCTTGGGATTACAATCAGAGGAAGATCTTCAAAGGCAAGTGATTTATTTTATCGCTATTTTTAATTTTGTAAAACCAGCACAGGTGTTAATAATATGTTGGAAGTGGGGCACTGTCCTCAGACAATAGAATGTTCTGCTTTCGCCGTAAAGCCTATTGTAAATCCGACAACGCGGTTCGATTACCAAGATTCTAAGCTTTTGAATGGCGTACAACACTTGTATTTTCATGAATGTTTAATTTGACTATTTTTGTCATTTGAATTTGTCGCTCTGCAATTTCATCGGATGTTGTCAAGCGGAATCCAATCCCTAAGAGGTTTTAATTGCCTACCGTCTGTAAGCTGTTAGTCTTAACGACCGTTCCACAGGTTCATGTTCATTAATTGTTTATGGTTCATTGAACAAGCATGGGAAACCGTGTTTAAACCCTTTATAATGAAGATCTGTGAAGTTATTTGGATTGTTACGAATTCTTTGTCACGTCCAGGCCTGAGTTTATCAGGCTGGCGTGTTTAGTTTAGTTTTTGGTGTAGGGTTTTTGGTTCTAGGTGTGCTATTTCTATGTTGGATTAATGGTTCCCAATTAGAGGCAGCTGAGTGTCGTTACCTCTAATTGGGAACCATATATATGTTTGTGGTTTTGCACTAGGGTTTTGTGGGTTATTGTATGGTTCTTTGCTTAAGTGTTTATTCTATGTTCCAATCTTCGTTTTCGTTTATTGTTTTTCCCCAGTTACGTTACATAAATAAAGTATGTATACTGGATACCTCGCTGTGCCTTGGTCCGTCAATCAAGGAGATCGTGACAATCTTTGAAAGACAATGTCCCTTTTTCAGGACCCTATTTTTTTTGCTGAGGTTAGATGGCCGGGCGGGGTGGGTGTGGAGCCAGTTCCTACATTTGAATATAAAAATTGATTTCATCAAGCAAAACTATGCTACATTTTATCTCTGGGACCCTCAGGATGACAAATCAGAGCAAGATTACTGAATTAAGTACATTATTTACCTTCAGAGGTGATGTATCAAACCAGTTGCCATGATAATTGTTTTTTGAAGTTGTGCACTCGCCTCAAACAATAGCATGGTATTTTTTCACTGTAATAGCTACTGTAAATTGGACAGTTCAGTTAGAGTAGCAAGAACTGAAGCTTTCTGCCCATATAAGACATGTCTATGCCCTGGAAAGTGTTGTTACTTATAACGTCATGCTAATCACATTAGCGCACGTTAGCTCAACCGTCCCGGTATAGGGACACCGAAAATGAAGCCCATTAATCTGCTTTATAATGGATGTAGAGCCTAATTGGCATACATATGCAGCGCATGAGTTCCATAAAAATGCACCTTTGTAACAAAAGCATTACATGCATAATCTACTAAATCGTGTGTAAAACCTGTTTTTATCTACTAAGTCTGAAACCTGAAGGTGTTTTTATCTACTGAGTCTGAAACCTGAAGGTGTTTTTATCTACTAAGTCTGAAACTTGGTGTTTTTATCTACTAGTATTGTGTAAAACCTGAAGCTGTTTTAGCGCTCTGGTGTGCTGGCGGCTATACTCACTGTGGCTGCGTACAGTCCTGTAGGTTACACATTCTCCTGATGGGTTTTGGCTTCTTGCTGACATCACAGTATCCCCGGTGGACCATCTTGCTGGCAGCCTTTTTCCTGCAGCCATACTTAGTGTACTGGAACCCTAGGGGAGGAAATGGGGTGGAAGATGTAGGACCACAAAACTATTAGAACAAAAGGTGCTAAAAGGGTTATTTTTTGTCCCCATAGGAAAACCCTTAGAAGAATGCTTTTTGGTTCCAGGTAAAAACTTGTGGGTTCATTGTAGAACCATTTCCAGAGTGGGTTCTACTTTAAACACAAAAGGGCTCAACCTGTAATCAAGAAGGGTTATACAATAGGGACTGAAAGAACC
Organism: Brachymystax lenok tsinlingensis; assembly: GCA_030435695.1. Classification (NCBI taxonomy): domain Eukaryota; kingdom Metazoa; phylum Chordata; class Actinopteri; order Salmoniformes; family Salmonidae; genus Brachymystax; species Brachymystax lenok. The sequence goes on from CM059807.1 coordinate 694,618, forward strand.
ATTTTGGAACCATTTATTCTAAAAGTGTACAGTAGAGTTATAAGCCTGAACTTGCTTTTTGAGAGACCCACTCACATCCAACACAGGGTCTAGTACAGTGAGACTAGCTTTAGAACCTTACCTCCAGCACAGGGTCTAGAACACTGCGACCAGCTCTAGAACCTTACCTCCAGCACAGGGTCTAGAACACTGCGACCAGCTCTAGAACCTTACCTCCAGCACAGGGTCTAGAACACTGCGACCAGCTCTTCAGGGCCCATTCGTAGGTGTCCTCTTGAATGACGTTGTTGTTGTTGACAGGGACAGAGTCTTCATGGATGATGTATTTATACATCAGGGTCGACCTGGTCTCGTTGTCCTGAGGGATTATCTAAGTAGGAAACAGAATCAAGGAAAGGGGAGTTTGAGTTTAGGGAGAAATTACATTCAAAAATTTATGAGAGTTATATACAGATCTATGCAAACCTTATAATGGTCTTAGAAATCAAAAGATATGGGCTGCATGATGTGAATATACTGTAGGCTATTGATGATTTAAGAAAGTTTAAAAAAAGGCTTGCGCTCTGTTCCTTGCCTCAGGCTGCACAGCTGTTCTCTTCATCAAGTGATCATATTTTCACCCATCAGACTATTCTCAATTTAATCTTGTCTTTACTAATATGTAAAAAAAAAAAAAAAAAAAAATGATTTAGAATGGCCCATTATCAAAAGAGCAGGAACACAGGCAGGGGAAAAAATACATTTAATCTGTGTGCACTCGAATAGCGAATGGATTCCCCTCGCTTTCCAAACCGGTCAGTTTTTCAATGATACAGATTAGGCTACTTCGGATTTATAGCGGAGCATGTGCTTAATGTGAGCAGCTGAGAAATAAATATAACAACACTTATTTCACTCCACACATCAACCACTATATGAGGAGCATGCTCCCGCTGTGTGATATTCTGCCCAAACTCTGTATGCCATGGGCTCTCCAACCCTTTTCCTGCAGCTACCCAGTGCTTAATTTGGGAAACCTAGTGAAATCTGTTGGGGAACTGAACATATTTCACTAAACTGTTGAAAGCCCCTCTGCGTGCTCTAGAAAGGAATAGAGAGGAGAAGATGGAAACGCATGGTGGTGGAATATTCTGTACAGCTAAAGGTAATGTAACCTAGGTGTCTGGCTAGACAGTAAACTCTCCTTCCAGACTCCTATTAAACATCTCCAATCCAAAATCAAATCTAGAATCGGCTTTCTATTTTACAAGAAAGCCTCCTTCACTCACGTCGCCAAATGTACCCTAGTAAAACTGACTATCCTACCGATCCTCGACTTTGGCGATAGCTTCCAATACTCTACTCAGCAAACTGGATGCAGTCTATCACAGTGCCATCTGTTTTGTTACCAAAGCCCCTTATACCACCCACCATTGCGACCTGTATGCTCTAGTCGGCTGGCCCTCACTACATACTCGTTGCCAGACCCACTGGCTCCAGGTCATCTACAAGTCTATGCTAGGTAAAGCTCCGCCTTATCTCACCTCACTGGTCACAATAGCAACACCCACCCATAGCACGCGCTCCAGCAGGTATATCTCACTGGTCATCCCCAAAGCCAACACCTCCTTTGGCCGCCTTTCCTTCCAGTTCTCTGCTGCCAGTGACTGGAACAAATTGCAAAAATCGCTGGTGCTGGAGACTTATCTCCCTCACTAACTTTAAACATCAGTTATCTGAGCAGCTAACTGATCGCTGCAGCTGTACATAGTCCATCTGTAAATAGCCCACTCAATCTACCTACCTCATCCCCATATTGTTTTTATTTACTTTTCTGCTCTTTTGCACACCAGTGTCTCTACTTGCACTTCATCATCTGCTAAATTGTAATTACTTCGCTACTATGGCCTATTTATTGCCTACCTCCTCACGCCATTTGCACACACTGTATATAGACTTTCTTTTTTCTACTGTATTATTGACTAAGTGTTTGTTTACTCCATGTGTAACTCTGTTGTTGTTTGTGTCGCACTGCTTTGCTTTATCTTGGCCAGGTCACAGTTGTAAATGAGAACTTGTTCTCAACTGGCCTACCTGGTTAAATGAAGGGGAAATAAAAAAATAATTAAAAAATGTGTCACAATATAAAAGAAATCCCTATTTCAAATTCACTGTAATTGTAGGCTAACTCTGTAAGCCGCCCTGCACAATCAATGAACCAACAGCATCGCCTAGGGCTATACGTTTTCTCCCAGACTCATGGATAGAAAGTGTGGAGCAGTATGAATAATAACACAGTCCACACTCAAAGGCTATTACTACAATTAGTTTAATTTTGGAGTATTGTCTATCAGATTCACATAAAATAATTTTAATAAAATAAAAAATAAATCTTCACATTCACACCCAATTTTTTTTTTTAAACCATCTAGTGTTCAGCAAAATAACAACAATGTCAAATACAGGTAGCCTAGTCAAATAATTAACATCCAATCACAAGTGTTACTCTCTCACGGGAAATCTTAGCTCTTGAGCAGACATTTAGAAAAAAATGAATAAAAAATAAACCACGGGAGTTTTTTGAGAGAATAAATACGACTTTCGAGTAGTAAGACATGTAAAAAAGCAACAGATACCATTAATAAGAAGGGGCTAGAAGCGTCTTATATAGTGTGCTACCGAGTGGCTAGGACAGGCAAGCCCCATACTATTGTGGAGGACTTAATTCTTCCTGCTGCCGTGGATATGGCTGGGACACTGCTGGGGGGAAAAGGCCAAAAAAACTATACAATTCCTTCATCAAACAACACTGTTTCACGACACATCAGTGACATGGCAGGAGATGTTTTGAAACAGTTACTGCTTCGCATACAAACCAGAAAATTATATGCGTTACAGCTGGATGAGTCAACAGACGTGGCGGGCCTGGCACAGTTCCTGGTATATGTCCGTTATGTGTATGGGGTGTCAATTAAGGAAGATTTCTTCTTCTCCAAACCACTGGAAACCAGGACTGTACTGATGGCGCAAAAGCCATGACAGGGAGAGTGGCACCACGCGTGCAAGTGTAGCCAGTGTGAAATGGCTAGTTAGCTAACAGCATTTCAATCGGTGACGTCACTCGCTCTGAAACCTTGAAGGAGTTGTACCCCTTGCTCTGCAAGGGCCGTGGCTTTTGTGGAGCGATGGGTAACAATGCTTTGATGTTGACTGTTGTTGATGTGTGCAGAGGGTCCCTGGTTCAGAGACGAGTTTAGAGACGAGCTTAAAGTTTTATTTTCTGACCATAATTTTCACTTGTCTGCCCGCTTGCATGATGACAAGTTTCTCACATGACTGGCCTATCTGGGTGATGTTTTTTCTCACCTGAATGATCTGAATCTAGGATTACAGGGACTCTCCGCAACTATAATCAATGTGCAGGACAAAATTGAGGCTATGATTAAGAAGTTGGAGCTCTTTTCTGTCTGCATTAACAAGGACAAGAACACAGGTCTTTCCATCATTGTATGATTGTTTGTGTGCAAATGAACTCAAGCTTACGGACAATGTCAAATGTGATGTAATGAAGCACCCGAGTGAGCTGGGTGTGCAATTACGCAGGTACTTTCCTGAAACGGACGACAAAAAGAACTGGATTCGTTATCCCTTTCAAGCCCTGCCTCCAGTCTGCTTACCGATATCTGAACAAGAGTGCCTCATCGAAATTGCAACAAGCGGTTCTGTGAAAATTGAATTGAACCTTTTCATGCGTGAGTTCCAAATATCTCTAACGATCGCCCCAGCGTGAGTTTTTTTATGCAGGTGATGTTAGAACGTTCTCTCCATTCCAGAATGTGATTGGTACGCAACAGTACAGTACAGTACATTTAATCCACTCAAATCAAGGCACGCAGCCTCTTTTCAATTAGTCAATTTCAAATAATTTTCGAACAAGTTTTTTTTTTTTTTTCTAATAACAGTTTGAATTGAGGTGTGTTCCGCCTCATTCATTCACATTAAAGTAGTCACTTTTACTTTTGCGGACCAATAAATTGTTTTGACATTCTGACCCAGACAAAATTCCCCAAACACATCCCAATTGTTTGGGCAGTTCAAGTCTGCAGACATTTGCTCATCTCTCGTCCTGCACACACGTGTTCACATTTTCTGTCTGTTGCCTGCATCACAGTCATAGTTGTTTTCATTACCAATAATAACTTTGGAAATGTGTGCGTTTCTATCAAAGTAAGTGCCTTATTACGTTATATTAGTTTCTGCATGTTGTGTTGTCGTTTCTACTGTAGCATAATATTTGATGTATATTCAAATATATATTTGATGTAACGTTACTCATTTCATAACCTTTATGGTGTTATACTCAATGCTTAGGTAGCTAGCTACATTCTTCTATTAGCTCTGGAAAACAATGCTAATTGCATCAGAGAAGTATTAGCATGTGTTGTATTTTGAAGCTGTCCAGCCCTTATGACTCCCAAGTGGGGCAGCTGTCTAAGGCGCAGCGTCTCAGTGCTAGAGGTGTCACTACAGACACCCTGGTTCAAATCCAAACTGCGTTTCTATCAAAGAAAGTGCCTTTTTACGTTATAATAGTTTCTGTATGTCGTGTTATACAATTTGTACTGCAGCTCATTGTATGTACGAAGCATAATATATTTGTGTATATTCCTAATAACCGCGGACACGCGAGGTAATGTTACTAATTTCATAACCTTTATGGTGTTATATTCAATCGTGCTTGTGTAGCTAGCTACATTCTTCTATTAGCTCTGTAAAACAATGCTAATTGCGTCATAGAAGTATTGGCTTGTTGTATTTTGAAGCTACCTTGGCCTTATGACTCCCAAATGGTTCAAATCCAGGCTGCGTTTCTATCAAAGTAAGTGCCTAATTACGTTAATAGTTTCTGTATGTGATTTGCATGTGAACTGTATGTCCAATTACAAAAAATCCCTTGTTCAGTAATCATCTGACCTGTTAGCTGGCGGTGAACTATGTCGCCAATGAGGGCTGCGTTGATCAGATGGAAAAAATATATTCTTATACCACTTGGTTGTTTTCTGAGTGCATTCCACAAAGCTGTTTATCATGTCCGCCTTATCCACTGCCCCCATTTTAAGGTCATAGTCAAGCACACAGTCTGGTTTGATCTTTCTCTCTCCCGTCAGGTGGTCCACCTTCCCTGTGGCCGACATGGTTGCTGTATGGACAGTGGAGAGGACATGGATGTCTCGTTTGTCATGCCACTTTACTGCCAGCTGTTGACATTTCTTATTTTGTATAAAGGGTCATTTAGGATGGCAGTAGCATTGTTGATGAAATGCAGTCATCACAGCAGAACTAGGAAGAAGTCTTGGGAAAAGAGGGTGGCAAAGAAGGGAGTTGCAAACATAGAATCTGGGCTCCAGTATTCTCTTAGGGAGTTCTTCTTTACTATCCCCATGAGGAGGACTGTCACCAGGAAGGTATACATTTCACTAATTGTGGTTGTCCCCCCCACTCCTGGCTCTCTCTTCTCCTGTAGCTCCAAGGCATAGCGATTGGTCTCTACTATGTCTCCCACCAGCTCCTCTGTCAGAAACAACTTGAAGCACTCTGCCTCAGATGGAAATGGCAAGGGGCGTTGCACTCCAGACTGGGACTCATCAAAGCAAACAGCAGGGCCAGGAGGGGTGAAATGGCTGGCAGCCTTCCAGCTACCACAGAACTCCTGTACTTCATGTCGGTCTGCCTCCATCACCACCAGCATCTTCAAAGGGAACTGGGACTTTGTCAGTGGACAAGGGGTCCTCCGATTCAGGGTTTTCAATGGCTGGGCAGCTCCTCACTGTCACACTCATTGTCTGAATTCTTTTAAATCACCTGAATTTCCGCATTTGTGAGTTGTCTCCTTTTGAAAGACATTGCTAATGCTATAGCTTAGCTCACTAGCTACAGACATAAACAACAACACTGAATGTCTCAGAGTGGGAGTGAGAGGTTATGTGATTGACTGCCTGCATGCGCCATTTGTATCAATAAATCACTATCAGAAAATGTTTTGTGTGGTAATTATTGATATATATACTGTTTTAGTCACGTTTTCAAGTACCGGTGATAAATCATGCATTCCAATTCTTTTATATATTGTAATGTCAAAGTCAGTTGTACAACCGAATGCCTTCAACTGAAATGTGTCTACCACATTTTAACCCAACCCCTCTGAATCAGAGAGGTGCAGGGGGCTGCCTTTAATCAACATCCACGTCTTCGGCGCCCAGGGAACAGTGGGTTAACTGCCTTGTTCAGGGGCAGAACGACAGATTTTTACCTTGTTAGCTCTGGGATTTGAACTTGTTACCCTCCGGTTACAAGTCCACCACTCTAACCACTAGGCTACCTGCCGCACATATCTTGTGTGTACAACCTTTTTGAAGGTTGTACTGATTATTATGAGCTAAGCTAATTCCAGCTATGTGTGGAGCCATGTTTGTTGACATACAATGCATTCTGGGTTTGACGTAATCGTCTGTCGGACCAAAGATGCTATAACAAAATGAGGTGAGTAAGGGTTCACTCATTTTCTGAGAACTTCAAGAAGTGAATGGTGGGATGTGAATGATGGTAGACGATACACCCCTTCAACATGCATACTACAAACAGACCAAACTCCTCTTGTCTTCTCTTATTATCTTTGTTTTCTGTGAGGGAAAAAAAGAATGGCGTCGTCGGATTACTTTAGATTTCTAGAAAGTGTTTTACTCAATTATTCCGATCAATGGTGAGCTCACCCGCGATTTGATTAATTATAAATAGTAATTGCCTTTAGCTAATTCATATTGTAGTTTGTCAGTTGAGAGTTATAAAATATGACCGCTTGTGTTGCGTCAATCTTTCCTCAGTTAGCGCTAGGACAAATGTAGCCTACATTATTCCGGTTTGGATGACTGTGTTATGCTATAGATACTTCTGTGAATATTTGAACATTGCATCCAAAAATAAACTGCTCACATTCTGGACATAACTCTGTAAGGACTGTGTTTGTGTAAATAGTCTCTGGAAAAAGTGTGGCCAGCTAAAAAACGGATTGTTGCGTCATTCGAAACTGGCCGTTCTAAATAAGCGTTCTAGTCACACGGGTGTGATCGTACGCTTCAGGGACCACTGTAGAACGATCACACCCGTGCGATGGTGCGTGTGAAAGGGTTAATCAGAAGCCACTGCCAGATTTCTGGATTGGGCTGCGCTCAGAGTTTCTTGCCTTGGCAAATTGCACTGTTAAGACACTGACACCCTTTGTAACCACGTACCTATGTGAGAGTAGATTCTCGGCCCTCACTAGCATGAAAACTAAATATAGGCACAGACTGTGTGTGGTAAATGATTTAAGACTGAGACTCCCCAATACAACCCAACATTGCAGAGTTATGTGCATCCTTTCAAGCATACCCTTCTCATTAACCTGTGGTGAGTTATTCACAATTTTCAATTAACAAATAAAGTTTTATATGTAAGATGGTTAAATACATAGCAAAATTATTGATTATTATAATATTATTATTTGTGTACTGGTCCTATTCTTGTCACTTCCCACGAGCCGGGTTGTGACAAAAACACACTCATTTTTATGTTAGTGTGTGTGTGTGTGTGTGGCAGGCTTACAATGATGGCTAAAAACAACATTTGAGAGTGCGCTGAACCTGGTACTAGAAGGGGTACGCAGCTGGAGGTTGAATGTTTGAAGGGGTACTGGACTATAAAAAGTTTGGGAACCACTGGTCTAAACTAATTTATCTACAAAAGACATCTTAAATCTTTTTTTATGATTGTTTTTGTCATGTGTAATATGCAGTAGGCCATGTATTATATAACGGCACAATCATAATTTGAATTCAGTTTTTTCAGGCTTGGGCTCATAAGCATAATCTCTAATATGGGTATGGGTGTTTTGAATTCATCATCGCCTTAAAGCACTGTCCATTTCATTGTGCTTAGATTTGAAACAACATCCACAGCGACCATGTTTAACTACTTAGGGAGTAGCGGCGCGCTAGCGGCAATATCACAGCGTTGTCAGATTTCAAAAAGGCTTTACGGTGAAAGCACATTTGATTGTTTGAGGATAGCACCTCTAATATTTATGCATTAGCATAAATTCATATCCAGTGCGGGTCACACAAAACCCATATCAGAGCTAAAATAAATCCCTTGCCTTTCGAAGAACTTCTGCTGAGGGCTTCCCAAGTGTCCAACGAAGACATCCAATGGTTCTTTTGTTTGAAAAAGTCATTTATTATATCCATAAATCTCCGTTTGGCTGGCGCATTATGTTCAGAAAATCCAATGTCGAATCGCCCATTGAACCGTGAAGAGACCGCGTTCAAATATACCTATAAACATTTCCTAAACAAATCAAAGACCATTTATAATGCATCCTTAGGTATCCTTTTAGGTATATTTGCTGTAATATTTCAACCGGACGATAACGTGAACGATAGGAAAGGAAAATAAAGTGGTGCGCGTTCACAATCTTGTGCGCGTCAAACCTTGTTTACAAAAGTGGTCGCCTGACAATTTCCTGTCACGTTCTGGTCACTCCTAGAATTCCCAGTCTTTGACTGTTGACTGCTGACATCTAGTGGAAGCCATAGGTACTGCAGTCTCAGTTTACATAAGATTGTATGCAATAGGCACAGTGGAGAAGATGGGCATTTACCAAAAAAAACTGCAAATCTGGATGGATTTTCCTCGGGTTTTCGCCTGCTATATCACTTCTGTTATACTCACATACATTATTGTAACACTCTTAAACTTCCAATAGTAGTAATTATGTGCATATCCTATTTTCTGGGCCTGAGTGGCAGGCATTTTACTTTGGGCACGCCAGACTCTCCAAAACCGTCACCTCTGCTGCCGGTCCCTAAGAAGTTAACACTCAGTTTCAACCTGTTGTTGAACTTTTTTCTTGAAATTGTGAAGTGAGTGAGGTGAGGTGAGTTTTGAAAGCAATATAGTGTTTTGATGTGATTTTCCATTTCATTTGCATTGATGTCAGAGTGTTTAGAGGGACAATAGAGCCCTGAGTACCAGGCCATTAGGACCTGATGGAGGGACAATAGGGCCCTGAGTACCAGGCCATTAGGACCTGATGGAGGGACAATAGGGCCCTGAGTACCAGGCAATGGAAATGGGGGAGGGAGAATCTCCTAGGTGCTGGACATTCAGTATAACCTGACTGGTATTTCCACACCCTAATTGTATTCTAACCAATACTCAAATGGAGATTCAGTGAAAATAAAAATCTCATTGATTTATCAAGACCAGTCCCCTTGCTTGTCTAAGAGCAGCGTGAAAAGTTGCTGGAATAGTTGCCCACAACGGGTAGGCTATTGCTTCAAATCCTATTGCTTCTAACTTCAATATGCTCTTTAAATAAATAATAACCAAAATAACTATATTTTGGAGATGATTTCATTTTCAAATAGCCTAAAGTGAGTGAGAAATAGGCCATTCTTGAACATGGGGTGAGACATTATAAAGCCTGTTTGTTATTTAGAATTATTTACTTCTGTTTTTAGAGGGAGAGAAACCAAAAGCCCAACTTCGCCTCATGTGTCTCCCGGTTGCGGCCAGTACGGTTATCGAACCAGCATCTGTAGCAACACAGTTTGCACTGCGATGCAGTGTCTTAGACTGCTGCGCCACCTGGGAGGCCCCATCCACAAGGTTTTTAATGCTGATCAATTGCCTTGCACAAAGTATCAAACTACAGAGAGGTGTTGGCAAGAGTCTATTGTCCTGCTAATCCCATAATGGGCTATTATAATACATGGTGTCCAGGTCAGGATAACCAAAACATTTCTTTATTAAAGACTATCAGAAAGAATGTGAGAACTTATTTATTTTGATCCAAAGCCATGAATGAGAGTCACTCAGCTTTATGTAGGTGCCCAGGCTATATGACTGTGCCATCAACTTGATTATTTAGCAGACATCACTTGCTTATATTCAGTCAACACATATCTTAAGAATATCATAGAATATAATTGAAAATTTTAGTTTCTATTAGAATAAAAACCTTAGTGTAACAACAGTTTTAGTAAGTAATACTGACGAGTAGAAACAAAAAAATAAGTTAATCTTTCAGGGTGAGCGCGTGCAGGACAGAGGAATAGCAATTCTTACATTATTGTTGTAAATTCAATCACCTTCTTCATCCTCATCATTCAGTTAATTGGAATTCAATTTTTAAGTAGTGCACAATTATCAGTTTCTATTTGGTTTATGTCGCCCATTCATTGTCAGTTAGAGACACATTAGCGCCTTGGGACGCAAAAGCATAATCAGTGCTCTAACTCCCACTTGCCCTGGTCTGGCGCAGTGACGCAGTGATGCAGGGTACTGTACTAAACCACAAATGACCTCTAAATCCCGCAGCATAATCTCAAAACCTTCAGTGGAGCAACCACTGTATTCACACCCCTTGACGTGTTACAGCCTGAGTTTAAATTGATTTTATCACCCATCTACACACAATACCCCATAATGACATAGTGAAAATATGTTTTTATACATCTTGCACATTTATTGAAAATGAAATACAGAAATATCGTATTCACACCCCTGAGTCAATACATGTTAGAATCCCCTTTGGCAGCGATTGCAGCTTTCTGGGTAAGTCTCTAAGAGCTTTGCACACCTGAATTGTAGAACATTTGCACATTATTCTTTTAAAGATTCTTCAAGCTCTGTCAGGTTGGTTGTTGATCATTGCTAGACAGCCATTTTCAAATCTTGCCTTACATTTTTTTTAACCCCACTCAGGAACATTCAAAGTTGTCTTGGTAAGCAACTCCAGTGTATATTTGGCCTTGTACTTTAGGCTATTGTCCTGCTGAAAGGTGAATTTGTCTCCCAGTGTCTGTTGGAAAGCAGACAGAACCAGGTTTTCCTATAGGATTTTTTTTGTCTGTGCTTAGCGCTAATCTGTTTCTTTTCATAGTAAAAAACTCCCTAGTCCTTGCCGATAACAAGCGTACCAATAACATGATGCAGCCACCACCATGCTTGAAAACATGAAGTGTGGTACTCTGTGATGTGTTGTGTTGGATTTGTCCAAACATAACACTTTGTATTCAGGACGTAAAGTTAATTTCTTTGCCAAATCTATGGCAGTTTAACTTTAGTGCCTTATTGCTAACAGGATGCATGTTTTGGAATATTTTTATTCTGTACAGGCGTCCTTCTTTTCACTGTCATTTAGGTTAGTATTGTGGAGTAACTACAATGTTGTTGATCCATCCTCAGTTTTCTCCTACCACAGCCATTATAATCTGTAACTGTTTTAAAGTCACCATCGGCCTCATGGTGAAATCCCTGAGCAGTTTCCTTCCTCTCCGGCAACTGAGTTAGGAAGTATCCTTGTATCTTTGAAGTGACTGGCTGTATTGATACACCATCCAAAGTAAATTTAATAACTTCACAATGCTCAAAGGGATATTCAATGTCTGCTTTTTTGTTTACCCAGCTACCAATAGGAGCCTTTCTTTGCAAGGCATTGGAAAACATCACTGGTCTTTGTGGTTGAATCTGTGTTTGAAAGTCACTGCTCGACTGAGGGACCTTACAGGTACTGTAGGAAGGCACTACGGTAACCGGCAGCACATCACCGGCATTTTTTTTTAACATGTTGCTTGGCAACACCATTTTGACAAATTAGGAATGTGGGTCAAATAATCTTTACTAGAACAACCATGGCATGCTTTCGTGTGTGTGTGATAGTTACCAGTACGACCACAGCGTCGTGTAGGGGTCCGTCAGTATATAGTGTCTCTTCGTCATCTTCTATAATGTAATCCCACTCCACTCCCAGGTCTATGAAGCTCCGGGAGCGAGCCTCTTCTCCTCGGCCGTTCAGGATGTAGCGGCCTGTTGCCTGGTTCTTGATCGCTGGAATAAACAGTTTGTTAGGAGACACTGGGAATTAGGGTTACACCGAGTGTACAAAACATTAGGAACACCTTACTAATATTAAGTTGCACCCCCTTTTGCCGTCAGAACAGCCTCAATTCATCAGGGCATGGACTCTACAAGGGGTAGAAAGTGTTCCACAGGGATGCTGGCCCATGTTGACTCCAATGCTTCCCACAGTTGTCAAGTTGGCTGGATGTCCTTTGGGTGGTGGACCATTCTTGATACACAGGAAATAGTTGAGCATGAAAAACCCAGCAGCTTGCAGTTCTTGACACACTTAAACGTGTGTGCCTGGTAGTGCTGAGCAATTAGTGCTTTTTGTGGTCGGTTCTGTTTCAGTTCTATTATTTAATTCTTTTTCGATTTCGATATATTTTTTTACATTAAATGTACTTTGCATCATGTGGGTTGAATGCTGTAACAACACAGAATAAGATAATGTACAGAACGGAGTCGTTTATCCCACATACCACAGTTACCAAAGAAAACAATACTAAAGCACACATTAACCGGTAGAAATAAAGACATTTCGTTGATATTCATGCTCTCCGTTCGTTCCATTTGTTCTATATTTAAGACTCATCGTTCCATTAGTTCTATATTTAAGGATGCAACCCAGTCATTCATTATATTAGTTCTATATTTATGGACGTGACCCAGTTGTTCATTATATTAGTTCGATATTTAAGGACGTGACCCAGTCGTTCAATATATTAGTTCTATATTTAGAGAAGTGACCTAGTCGTTCATTATATTAGTTCTATATTTATGGACGTGACCCAGTCGTTCATTATATTAGTTCCTAATGAACGACTGGGGCGCCAGGTAGCCTAGTGGTTAGAGCGCTGGACTTGTAACCGTAGGGTTGCAAGTTCGAATCCCCGAGCTGACAAGGTAAAAATCTGTCGTTCTGCCCCTGAACAAGGCAGTTAACCCACTGTTCCCCGGGGGCCTAAGACGTGGATGTCGATTAAGGCAGCCCCCCGCACCTCTCTGATTCAGAGGGGTTGGGTTAAATGCAGAAGACACATTTCAGTTGAAGGCATTTGGTTGTACAACTGACTAATAATGGTGACTGAATTTTTTTGACTTAGTCGTTCATTATATTAGTTCTATATTTATGGACGTGACCCAGTCGTTCATTATATTAGTTCTGTATTTATGGACGTAACCCAGTCGTTCGTTCCATTAGTTCTGTATTTATGGACGTGACCCAGTCGTTCGTTCCATTAGTTCTGTATTTATGGACGCGACCCAGACGTTCGTTCCATTAGTTCTGTATTTACGGACGTGACCCAGGTGTTCATGTTCTGTGCCCATGCTCGCTGGCATCGTTCTTATCTCTTGCTTGATAGCTAGCTAACCAACTAGCTATGGGTAACACAGTCACGACCTCTGCAGACAGAATAACAGCAAAGTAGCTGCACTTGCGTTTGTTTAAGCTGTTTTCTATTGACATTCATTTTGACATCCATAACAATGAGCTGATGATGCCCAATATTCCCTGGCATAGTGCCTTCTCACAGGACACTCGTCGACACTGTTCATTACGAGGAGATCACATTGCATATCAAACACTAGGCTAGAAGCTAGCTAAATTGTTTGTAGCTAGCAAACCTGCCAATATGACAACCGAACGGTCTGCATATGTAGGAGCACATTGAGCCATGATATCTGCTACAAAGTTAGTGTTCATGTTTTGTACACTCAGTGTATATTAACCATTTAACCAGCACTAACTATAAAGATGGGGTTTAGTGAGAGGGAGAGATTCATGTTATGGCTATTAAATAGTCCTACAGTTTTCTTGGAAGGAAAGTGAGTCTAGATTGAGGAATGTAGAAATGCATGTTCTGTAGCATGCTCTATTAATTTGAATCTGTTCAAATCTCATTTCAACAATAATGCTCATTGTCATGCATTTCACCAGGCTTGAGTAGTGAAAGAGGAGATGCTGACTTACCAAGCATCTGAGGAGAAGCCTCATGCTCCTGAATGATCACATGTCTAGCCCCGGGAGGGATCAGAAACATCTTAAGGAAACCTTTGCACAGTGTGAGGTGGTTTGGGAAAGAGAGGAGGGAGAGGAGGTGGTTTGGGAAAGAGAGGAGGTGGTTTGGGAAAGAGAGGAGGTGGTTTGGGAAAGAGAGGAGGTGGTTTGGGAAAGAGAGGAGGGAGAGGAGGTGGTTTGGGAAAGAGGAGGTGGTTTGGGAAAGAGAGGAGGGAGAGGAGGTGGTTTGGGAAAGAGAGGAGGGAGAGGAGGTGGTTTGGGAAAGAGGAGGTGGTTTGGGAAAGAGAGGAGGGAGAGGAGGTGGTTTGGGAAAGAGGAGGGAGAGGAGGTGGTTTGGGAAAGAGAGGAGGGAGAGGAGGTGGTTTGGGAAAGAGGAGGGAGAGGAGGTGGTTTGGGAAAGAGAGGAGGTGGTTTGGGAAAGAGGAGGGAGAGGAGGTGGTTTGGGAAAGAGAGGAGGGAGAGGAGGTGGTTTGTGAAAGAGAGGAGGGAGAGGAGGTGGTTTGGGAAAGAGAGGAGGGAGAGGAGGTGGTTTGGGAAAGAGAGGAGGGAGAGGAGGTGGTTTGGGAAAGAGAGGAGGGAGAGGAGGTGGTTTGGGAAAGAGAGGAGGGAGAGGAGGTGGTTTGGGAAAGAGAGGAGGGAGAGGAGGTGGTTTGGGAAAGAGAGGAGGGAGAGGAGGTGGTTTGGGAAAGAGGAGGGAGAGGAGGTGGTTTGGGAAAGAGAGGAGGGAGAGGAGGTGGTTTGGGAAAGAGAGGAGGTGGTTTGGGAAAGAGAGGAGGTGGTTTGGGAAAGAGAGGTGGTGGTTTGGGAAAGAGAGGAGGTGGTTTGGGAAAGAGAGGAGGGAGAGGAGGTGGTTTGGGAAAGAGGAGGGAGAGGAAGCAGTTAGAGAGAGAGAGCAGAACAACATATCTCTGTTTGCAGAGGTGGACGTGGACATGAACCTGAGGCTATGGCTTTGCTCTACTGAAGCTGGCAGCTTGGAGAATCATCTACAATCATCTAGATACCTACAAATATCTACAATCATCTAGATACATCTAGACACCTAGAATCATCTAGACACATCTAGAATCAACTACAATAATGTAGAAACATCTAGACACACAAAATCATCTAGACACATTTAGACACATCTAGAATAATGTAGACACATTTAGACACATTTAGACACATCTAGAATAATGTAGACACATCTAGACACATTTAGACACATCTAGAATAATGTAGACACATCTAGACACATTTAGACACATCTAGAATAATGTAGACACATCTAGACACATTTAGACACATCTAGAATAATGTAGACACATCTAGAATAATGTAGACACATTTAGACACATCTAGAATAATGTAGACACATTTAGACACATCTAGAATAATGTAGACACATTTAGACACATCTAGAATAATGTAGACACATTTAGACACATCTAGAATAATGTAGACACATTTAGACACATCTAGAATAATGTAGACACATCTAGAATAATGTAGACGCATTTAGAGACATCTAGAATAATGTAGACATCTAGAATAATGTAGACACATCTAGAATAATGTAGACACATCTAGACACATTTAGACACATCTAGAATAATGTAGACACATCTAGAATAATGTAGACACATCTAGACACATTTAGACATCTAGAATAATGTAGACACATCTAGACACATCTAGAATAATGTAGACACATCTAGAATAATGTAGACACATCTAGAATAATTTAGACACATCTAGAATAATGTAGACACATCTAGACACATTTAGACACATCTAGAATAATGTAGACACATCTAGACACATTTAAACACATCTAGAATAATGTAGACACATTTAGACACATCTAGAATAATGTAGACACATCTAGACACATTTAGACACATCTAAAATAATGTAGACACATCTAGAATAATGTAGACACATCTAGAATAATGTAGACACATCTAGACACATTTAGACACATCTAGAATAATGTAGACACATCTAGACACATTTAGACACATCTAGAATAATGTAGACACATCTAGAATAGACACATCTAGAATAATGTAGACACATCTAGAATAATGTAGACACATTTAGACACATCTAAAATAATGTAGACACATCTAAAATAATGTAGACACATCTAGAATAATGTAGACACATCTAGACACATTTAGACACATCTAGAATATTGTAGACACATCGACACATTTAGACACATCTAGAATAATGTAGACATCTAGAATAATGTAGACACATCTAGAATAATGTAGACACATCTAGAATAATGTAGACACATGTAGAATAATGTAGACACCTCTAGACACATTTAGACACATCTAGAATAATGTAGACACATTTAGACACATCGAGAATAATGTAGACACATCGAGAATAATGTAGACACATCTAGAATAATGTAGACACATCCAGACACATCCAGACACATCCAGACACATCCAGACACATCTAGACACATGTAGACACATGTAGACACATGTAGACACATGTAGACACATCTAGACACATCTAGACACATCTAGACACATCTAGACACATTTAGACACATCTAGAAAAATGTAGACACATCTAGACACATTTAGACACATCTAGACACATTTAGAATAATGTAGACACATCTAGACACGTTTAGACACATCTAAAATAATTTAGACACGTGACACATTTAGACACATCTAGAATAATGTAGACACGTCTAGAATAATGTAGACACATCTAGACACATCTAGAATAATGTAGACACATCTAGACACATTTAAACACATCTAGACACATTTAGACACATCTAGAATAATGTATACACATCTAGACACATGTAGACACATCTAGACAAATTTAGACACATCTAGACACGTTTAGACACATCTAGAATAATTTAGACACATGTGACACATTTAGACACATCTAGAATAATGTAGACACATCTAGACACATTTAGACACATCTAGAATAATGTAGACACATCTAGACAAATTTAGACACATCTAGACACGTTTAGACACATCTAGAATAATTTAGACACATGTGACACATTTAGACACATCTAGAATAATGTAGACACATCTAGACACATTTAGACACATCTAGAATAATGTAGACACATCTAGAATAATGTAGACACATCTAGACACATCTAGAATAATGTAGACACATTTAGACACATTTAGACACATCTAGAATAATGTAGACACATCTAGAATAATGTAGACACATCTAGAATAATGTAGACACATCTAGAATAATGTAGACACATCTAGACACATCTAGAATATTGTAGACACATCGACACATTTAGACACATCTAGAATAATGTAGACACATCTAGAATAATGTAGACACCTCTAGAATAATGTAGACACATCTAGACACATCTAGAATAATGTAGACACATCTAGACACATTTAGACACATCTAGAATAATGTAGACACATCTAGACACGTTTAGACACATCTAGAATAATTTAGACACATGTGACACATTTAGACACATCTAGAATAATGTAGACACATCTAGACACATTTAGACACATCTAGAATAATGTAGACACATCTAGAATAATGTAGACACATCTAGACACATCTAGAATAATGTAGACACATTTAGACACATTTAGACACATTTAGACACATCTAGAATAATGTAGACACATTTAGACACATTTAGACACATCTAGAATAATGTAGACACATCTAGAATAATGTAGACACATCTAGAATAATGTAGACACATCTAGACACATTTAGACACATCTAGAATAATGTAGACACATCTAGAATAATGTAGACACATCTAGACACATCTAGAATAATGTAGACACATTTAGACACATTTAGACACATTTAGACACATCTAGAATAATGTAGACACATTTAGACACATTTAGACACATCTAGAATAATGTAGACACATCTAGAATAATGTAGACACATCTAGAATAATGTAGACACATCTAGACACATCTAGAATATTGTAGACACATCGACACATTTAGACACATCTAGAATAATGTAGACACATCTAGAATAATGTAGACACATCCAGACACATTTAGACACATCTAGAATAATGTAGACACATCTAGACACATTTAGACACATCTAGAATAATGTAGACACATCTAGAATAATGTAGACACATCTAGAATAATGTAGACACATCTAGAATAATGTGGACACGTCTAGAATAATGTAGACACATCTAGAATAATGTGGACACGTCTAGAATAATGTGGACACGTCTAGAATAATGTAGACACATCTAGACACATTTAGAATAATGTAGACACATCTAGAATAATGTAGACACATCTAGACACATTTAAACACATCTAGAATAATGTAGACACATCTAGACACATTTAGACACATCTAGAATAATGTAGACACATCTAGACACATCTAGAATAATTTAGACACGTGACACATTTAGACATCTAGAATAATGTAGACACATCTAGACACATCTAGAATAATGTAGACACATTTAGACACATTTAGACACATTTAGACACATCTAGAATAATGTAGACACATCTAGAATAATGTAGACACATCTAGACACATCTAGAATATTGTAGACACATCGACACATTTAGACACATCTAGAATAATGTAGACACATCTAGAATAATGTAGACACATCTAGAATAATGTAGACACATCTAGACACATTTAGACACATCTAGAATAATGTAGACACATCTAGACACATGTAGACACATCTAGACACATTTAGACACATCTAGAATAATGTAGACACATCTAGACACATTTAGACACATCTAGAATAATGTAGACACATCTAGACACATTTAGACACATCTAGAATAATGTAGACACATCTAGACACATCTAGAAAACAATTTAGACACGTGACACATTTAGACACATCTAGAATAATGTAGACACGTCTAGAATAATGTAGACACATCTAGACACATTTAGAATAATGTAGACACATCTAGAATAATGTAGACACATCTAGACACATTTAAACACATCTAGAATAATGTAGACACATCTAGAATAATGTAGACACATCTAGACACATTTAAACACATCTAGAATAATGTAGACACATCTAGACACATTTAGACACATCTAGAATAATGTAGACACATTTAGAATAATGTAGACACATCTAGAATAATGTAGACACATCTAGACACATTTAAACACATCTAGAATAATGTAGACACATCTAGAATAATGTAGACACATCTAGACACATCTAGACACATCTAGACACATCTAGACACATGTAGACACATGTAGACACATGTAGACACATGTAGACACATCTAGACACATGTAGACACATCTAGAATAATGTAGACACATCTAGAATAATGTAGACACATCTAGAATAATGTAGACACATCTAGACACATTTAAACACATCTAGAATAATGTAGACACATCTAGACACATTTAAACACATCTAGAATAATGTAGACACATCTAGACACATCTAGAATAATTTAGACACATCTAGACACATTTAGACACATCTAGAATAATGTAGACATCTAGACACGTTTAGACACATCTAGAATAATTTAGACACATGTGACACATTTAGACACATCTAGACACATTTAGACACATCTAGAATAATGTAGACACGTCTAGAATAATGTAGACACATCTAGAATAATGTAGACACATCTAGAATAATGTAGACACATCTAGAATAATGTAGACACATCTAGACACATTTAAACACATCTAGAATAATGTAGACACATCTAGACACATTTAGACACATCTAGAATAATGTAGACACATCTAGACATGTTTAGACACATCTAGAATAATTTAGACACATGTGACACATTTAGACACATCTAGAATAATGTAGACACATCTAGACACATTTAAACACATCTAGAATAATGTAGACACATCTAGAATAATGTAGACACATCTAGACACATTTAGAATAATGTAGACACATCTAGACACATTTAGACACATCTAGAATAATGTAGACACATCTAGACACATTTAGACACATCTAGAATAATGTAGACACATCTAGACACATTTAGACACATCTAGAATAATGTAGACACATCTAAACACCTAGAAGCAGTTAGACACATCTACAATCTTCTAGACTTCTACAGCAGCTTCCACAACAGGGCACACAGGGCTGTGAGGGGTGAGGCAGCTCTATTGAAGCATGGCTGTTCCACTACCATTTAAAACTAAACGTCATAAAAACTTCATGTAGTACAGGCCTACATTCCAAACTGGGTAGGTGTCCAGAATTGTATACAGCATGTCTCATAATTACATTGATAGTAAAGACACTGAATGATGAGAGTGAATGGGAGAACTTTGAGCCAGGTGTCAATAAGCAGGAAACAGTAAATCCACATTGAAGCTGCAAAGCTGTCTTTTCTACTCCAAGGATGTCCACCACCTCTGCAAACCCATCGAGACTCACCAAGTACATTTCTAAAATCTTCTGTTTCATTCAGATAAACATTCCGAGCTCCTTTAGGTAAGGTAAACGCTCCTCTCGTCTTCCCTTCAACAACAAAAAACAATCAGTTAGTTGTTTTCTGATGCTTTCGTTTCATTGACTTGCTGTTGCAACTATCACAATATGATCTCTCTCTCTCTGCATCCCCCTCTCTCTCACACACATATTATTTGACCCTTCTTCCTAGGTTCCCTGCCTTTCTAGGGAGTTTTTCCTAGTCACCGTGCTTCTACATCTGCATTGCTTGCTGGGTTTCTATATAGTACTTTGTGACATCCGCTGATGTAAAAAGGGCTGTATGTGTGTCTGCTCTACATTACAGAGATTAAATCTGTCATCAATCAAACGCCTGGGAGTGGCCAATATTCCCTTTATGGTTGGCAGACCTGTCTCACGATGAGCTATGGCACAGAAGCAGGACAACATACAGATGTGGGATCTTAATTTGATCAACCTGTTGCAGGAGAGCTTTCATGCAAAGCAGGACATTTAAAACATGTAGTGTATTTGAGATTTAAAAAGCCTTTCGACATTTCTAATTTCCACTTTGAAATTTCAACTTGATTTTCTATTAAGCAAAATGTATCAACCCCCAATTATAATCCACATAATAGTTCACTGTTGCTGCAGGATTACTTTCTTGCTGTAGCAAACTGGCTCAAATTAAGATCTTACATCTGTATCAATTCTACTGAGTGAAAAGCAGCAGTCTTGTCATAATTCAGTGGTGTTGAAAGTTTGAAAGTTATCTGTAAAGCCTGATTTATAAAATTAGCTACACAAATTGGTGATCCTGGGAACTTTACATATGTGACATACATAGACATGCACAGATTTGCAATTCTAAACTTGACGTAAGTAATGCAGGGTCACCATTTTGGGTAGCTACTTGCGTTATTTCCTTGCGTACGTAGGTAAGGTATAAATTAGGGGACTAGGGTGTAGGGGACTAGGGTACAGGGGCTAGGCGACTAGGGTATAGGGGACTAGGGTGTAGGGGCTAGTGGTCAAGGGTGTAGGGGCTAGGGGACTAGGGTGTAGGGGACTAGGGTATAGGGGCTAGGCGACTAGGGTATAGGGGACTAGGGTATAGGGGACTAGGGTATAGGGGCTAGGGGACTAAGGAGGGAGAACAGTAAGGTCTGGAACACTGGATACTTGCAGGTTGTGTTTTCCAAGAAAGGGATATCTTTTTGGCATCTCTTGCTTAACTTTTTTCCTGTTAAAAAAAGGTGAGTGGTTTAGTGACAACAGACAGAGGAAAGAAAGGTGAGGGGTTTAGTGACAACAGACAGAGGAGAGAAAGGTGAGGGATTTAGTGACGACAGAGGAAAGAAAGGTGAGGGGTTTAGTGACAACAGACAGAGGAGAGAAAGGTGAGGGATTTAGTGACGACAGAGGAAAGAAAGGTGAGGGGTTTAGTGACAACAGACAGAGGAGAGAAAGGTGAGGGGTTTAGTGACAACAGACAGAGGAAAGAAAGGTGAGGGGTTTAGTGACAACAGACAGAGGAATGAAAGGTGAGGGGTTTAGTGACAACAGACAGAGGAAAGAAAAATGAGGGGTTTAGTGACAACAGACAGAGGAAAGAAAGGTGAGGGGTTTAGTGACAAAAGACAGAGGAGAGAAAGGTGAGGGGTTTAGTGACGACAGACAGAGGAATGAAAGGTGAGGGGTTTAGTGACAACAGACAGAGGAATGAAAGGTGAGGGGTTTAGTGACAACAGACAGAGGAATGAAAGGTGAGGGGTTTAGTGACAACAGACAGAGGAATGAAAGGTGAGGGGTTTAGTGACAACAGACAGAGGAAAGAAAAATGAGGGGTTTAGTGACAACAGACAGAGGAGAGAAAGGTGAGGGGTTTAGTGACAACAGACAGAGGAAAGAAAGGTGAGGGGTTTAGTGACAACAGACAGAGGAAAGAAAGGTGAGTGGTTTAGTGACAACAGACAGAGGAGAGAAAGGTGAGGGGTTTAGTGACAACAGACAGAGGAAAGAAAGGTGAGGGGTTTAGTGACAACAGACAGACAGCGGAAAGAAAGGTGAGGGGTTTAGTGACAACAGACAGAGGAAAGAAAGGTGAGGGGTTTAGTGACAACAGACAGACAGAGGAAAGAAAGGTGAGGGGTTTAGTGACAACAGACAGAGGAATGAAAGGTGAGGGGTTTAGTGACAACAGACAGAGGAGAGAAAGGTGAGGGGTTTAGTGACAACAGACAAAGGAAAGAAAGGTGAGGGGTTTAGTGACAACAGACAGAGGAATGAAAGCTGAGGGGTTTAGTGACAACAGACAGAGGAAAGAAAGGTGAGGAGTTTAGTGACAACAGACAGAGGAGAGAAAGGTGAGGGGTTTAGTGACAACAGACAGAGGAAAGAAAGGTGAGGGGTTTAGTGACAACAGACAGGAAAGAAAGGTGAGGGGTTTAGTGACAACAGACAGAGGAAAGAAAGGTGAGGGGTTTAGTGACAAAAGACAGAGGAAAGAAAGGTGAGGGGTTTAGTGACAACAGACAGAGGAAAGAGGGGTGAGTGGTTTAGTGACAACAGACAGAGGAGAGAAAGGTGAGGGGTTTAGTTACAACAGACAGAGGAAAGAAAGGTGAGGGGTTTAGTGACAACAGACAGAGGAAAGAAAGGTGAGGGGTTTAGTGACAACAGACAGAGGAATGAAAGGTGAGGGGTTTGGTGACAACAGACAGAGGAAAGAAAGGTGAGGGGTTTAGTGACAACAGACAGAGGAAAGAAAGGTGAGGGGTTTAGTGACAACAGACAGACAGAGGAAAGAAAGGTGAGGGGTTTAGTGACAACAGACAGAGGAAAGAAAGGTGAGGGGTTTGGTGACAACAGACAGAGGAAAGAAAGGTGAGGGGTTTAGTGACAACAGACAAAGGAAAGAAAGGTGAGGGGTTTAGTGACAACAGACAGAGGAATGAAAGCTGAGGGGTTTAGTGACAACAGACAGACAGCGGAAAGAAAGGTGAGGGGTTTAGTGACAACAGACAGAGGAAAGAAAGGTGAGGGGTTTGGTGACAACAGACAGAGGAAAGAAAGGTGAGGGGTTTAGTGACAACAGACAGAGGAATGAAAGGTGAGGGGTTTAGTGACAACAGACAGAGGAATGAAAGGTGAGGGGTTTAGTGACAACAGACAGCGGAAAGAAAGGTGAGGGGTTTAGTGACAACAGACAGAGGAATGAAAGGTGAGGGGTTTAGTGACAACAGACAGACAGAGGAAAGAAAGGTGAGGGGTTTAGTGACAACAGACAGACAGAGGAAAGAAAGGTGAGGGGTTTAGTGACAACAGACAGAGGAATGAAAGCTGAGGGGTTTAGTGACAACAGACAGACAGCGGAAAGAAAGGTGAGGGGTTTAGTGACAACAGACAGACAGAGGAAAGAAAGGTGAGGGGTTTAGTGACAACAGACAGAGGAATGAAAGGTGAGGGGTTTAGTGACAACAGACAGAGGAGAGAAAGGTGAGGGGTTTAGTGACAACAGACAAAGGAAAGAAAGGTGAGGGGTTTAGTGACAACAGACAGAGGAATGAAAGCTGAGGGGTTTAGTGACAACAGACAGAGGAATGAAAGCTGAGGGGTTTAGTGACAACAGACAGAGGAATGAAAGCTGAGGGGTTTAGTGACAACAGACAGACAGAGGAATGAAAGCTGAGGGGTTTAGTGACAACAGACAGACATAGGAAAGAAAGGTGAGGGGTTTAGTGACAACAGACAGACATAGGAAAGAAAGGTGAGGGGTTTAGTGACAACAGACAGACATAGGAAAGAAAGGTGAGGGGTTTAGTGACAACAGACAGGAAAGAAAGGTGAGGGGTTTAGTGACAACAGACAGACATAGGAAAGAAAGGTGAGGGGTTTAGTGACAACAGACAGACATAGGAAAGAAAGGTGAGGGGTTTAGTGACAACAGACAGGAAAGAAAGGTGAGGGGTTTAGTGACAACAGACAGGAAAGAAAGGTGAGGGGTTTAGTGACAACAGAAAGTTAAAGGAAAGGGTTAACAAAGAGCAGAAAGGGGAAGGGGGTCAACACTCATGAAGGGTTTTGTTCCTGTCCTGCTCTAACAAACCTCATTCTACTAATCAGCAGTTCACCAGGAACTTGATGTGTTAGTGAAGTGTTGGAGCAAAGCAATGCAGTAGGTCTAACCATCATCATAATCATCATCAATGCCATCAACATCATCAATACTAAATAACTATCATCAATACAATCATCACTATCATTAATACCATCATCACTATCAACATCACCACCATCAATACCATCATCACTATCAACATCACCACCATCACTATCATTAATACCACCATCACTATCATCAATATCATCATCACTATCAACATCACCACCATCAATATCATTAATACCACCATCACTATCATCATCACTATCAACATCACCACCATCACTATCATCAATATCATCATCACTATCAACATCACCACCATCACTATCATTAATACCACCATCACTATCAACATCACCATCATCACTATCAACATCACCACCATCACTATCATCAATATCATCATCACTATCATTAATACCACCATCACTATCAACATCACCACCATCACTATCATCAATACCATCATCACTATCAACATCACCACCATCACTATCATCAGTATCATCATCACTATCAACATCACCACCATCACTATCATCAATACCATCATCACTATCAACATCACCACCATCACTATCATCAGTATCATCATCACTATCAACATCACCACCATCACTATCATTAATACCACCATCACTATAAACATCACCACCATCACTATATTCAATACTATCATCACTATCATCAATATCATCCCTATCAACATCACCATCATCACTATCAATATCACTATCATCATCACTATCACTGTCATCAATACAATCATCACTAACATCATCACTATCAATATCACTATCATCACTATCATCATCACTATCACTGTCATCAATACAATCATCACTATCATCAATATCATCATCACTATCAACATCACCACAATCACTATCATCAATATTATAAATACCATCATTACTGTCAATATCACTATCATCACTATCATCAATATCATCATTACTATCAACATCACCATCATCACTATCATAAATACCATCATCACTATCATCAGTATCATCATCACTATCAACATCACCACCATCACTATCATCAATACCATCATCCCTATCAACATCACAGACATCACTATCAACATAACCATTATCACTATCAACATCACTATCATCAATACCATCATCACTATCAACATAACCATCATCACTATCAACATCACTTTCTTCAATACCATCATCACTTTCAGCATCACCACCATCACTATCATCAATACCATCATCACTTTCAGCATCACCACCATCACTATCATCAATACCATCATCCCTATCAACATCACAGACATCACTATCAACATAACCATCATCACTATCAACATCACCACCATCACTATAATCAATATCATCATCACTATCAACATAACCATTATCACTATCAACATCACTATCATCAATACCATCATCACTATCAACATAACCATCATCACTATCAACATCACTTTCAGCATCACCACCATCACTATCATCAATACCATCATCACTTTCAGCATCACCACCATCACTATCATCAATATCATCATCACTATCAACATAACCATCATCACTATCAACATCACCACCATCACTATCATCAATATCATCATCACTATCAACATCACCACCATCACTATCATCAATACCATCATCACTTTCAGCATCACCACCATCACTATCAATTGATTGTTTCTAGGTGATGGACTGATGTGGCTGTGTGTTGCAGTGTTTTGTTGCCCTTACCAGCTTTCTTGGGGGTGCGGGTGAAGGTTCCCTTGACGGTACGACAGTGAGAATTGTCCCCACCACACACTCCACACTTATCCTCCACCTTGTTGGAACCAATCTCTTTGTCGCAGCCCACTTTCTGGAAGAGAACCACACAGCAAAGCTAGACCCGTCAAGTCTGTTTTTGGGAAATCAGGCCTGAAGACTGAAGCTGTAGTTTAAACCCTTGATTAGCTAGTGGCAAAACATGACATTCAGTAAAGAGACAAGACTAATTCTGAAGGAGAGACATTAAGCTGGTTCTTTCACTTCAAATATATGATTTTGTCTCCAACATTAATATCTGATAGTCTGCTACTTTTTACCCGTAACCTTCTTGAGCATTCATATTTTAGAACATTCAATGTCAATGTTTGTCCAGAATATCACCACACTCTCCCCTAACACAATATGTTTGGGGGGCTCCCGAGGGGAGCAGCGGTCTAAGGCAGTGCATCTCAGTGCGTCACTGCAGTCCCTGGTTCAAATCCAGCCTGCATCACATCCAGCCGTGATTGGGAGTCCGATATGGCGGTGCACAATTGGCCCAATTGTTAGTTAAATAAAATACAATAATAATAACACAGAGGTAAGGTTAGATAAGGTTAGGTTTAGCCTACTCAAGACACTCCCCTGACACAGAGCGGTTAGGTTAGGTTAGGTTTACCCTACTCAAGACACTCCCCTGACACAGAGCGGTTAGGTTAGGTTAGGTTTAGCCTACTCAAGACACTCCCCTGACACAGAGCGGTTAGGTTAGGTTAGGTTTAGCCTACTCAAGACACTCCCCTGACACAGAGCGGTTAGGTTAGGTTAGGTTTACCCTACTCAAGACACTCCCCTGACACAGAGCGGTTAGATAAGGTTAGGTTTAGCCTACTCAAGACACTCCCCTGACACAGAGCGGTTAGGTTAGGTTAGGTTTACCCTACTCAAGACACTCCCCTGACAGATGCTGTTGGGTTAGGTTAAGGCTAGGTTACTCACCTAACATTCTCCCCAGATACAGTTGATTTAAGATTAGGTTAGGGTTAGGTTACTCACCACACACTCTCCTCTGACACAGATGCTGTAGGGGTCTTTGTAGGAGCAGCGTGTCCCATCATGCACCAGCTGCTTCATGTACGCCACGTCAGTAGTCTCCTTCGACTGGCAGTACAGGTGGCACCTCTTATTGGCTGAAACACAGTACAGGTGACACCACTTGGCACCTAAAACTACACCGCATCACCGGGGGAAAACTACCTGCTTTCCAGGACACCTACAGCACCCGATGTCACAGGAAGGCCAAAAATATAATCAAGGACAACAACCACCCGAGCCACTACCTGTTCACCCCGCTATCATCCAGAAGGCGAGGTCAGTACAGTTGCATCAAAGCTGGGGCCGAGAGACTTAAAAACAGCTTTAATCTCAAGGCTATCAGACTGTTAAACAGCCATCACTAGCCGGGCTACCACCCGGCTACTCAACACTGCACCTTTAAGGCTGCTGCCCTATTTACATAGACATGGAATCACTGGCCACTTTAATCATATCATATGTATATACTGTATTCTATTCTACTGTATTTTAGTCAATGCCACTCCGACATTGCTCAATTTCTTGATTCTATACTTTTACGTTTAGATTAGTGTGTATTGTTGTGAATTGTTAGATACTACTGCACTGTTGGAGCTTGAAACCCAAGCATTTCGCTACACCCGTCATAACATCTGCTAAATATGTGTATGTGACCAATCAAATTTGATTTGATGCAAGCTAAATAAAGTTAAATAAAGGTTAAATAAAAATAAAACAAAATAAAAAGCACGTTGAGGCACAGTGGTGGTCCGTGGCTGGCTAATAGGGCACGTTGAGGCACAGTGGTGCTCCGTGGCTGGCTAATAGGGCACGTTGAGGCACAGTGGTGCTCCGTGGCTGGCTAATAGGGCACGCTGAGGCACAGTGGTGCTCCGTGGCTGGCTAATAGGGCACGTTGAGGCACAGTGGTGCTCCGTGGCTGGCTAATAGGGCACGTTGAGGCACAGTGGTGCTCCGTGGCTGGCTAATAGGGCACGTTGAGGCACAGTGGTGCTCCGTGGCTGGCTAATAGGGCACGTTGAGGCACAGTGGTGCTCCGTGGCTGGCTAATAGGTAGCACATTGAGGCACAGTGGGGCTCTATGAAAAACACACACAACAAACACACACATACAGTTGAAGTCGGAAGTTTACATACACTTACGTTGGAGTCATTAAAGCTCGTTTTTCAACCACTCCACAAATTTCTTGTTAACAAACTATAGTTTTGGCAAGTCGGCGAGGACATCTACTTTGTGCATGACACAAGTAAATTTTCAAACTATTGTTTGCAGACAGATTATTTCCCTTATAATTCACTGTATCACAATTCCAGTGGGTCAGAAGTTTACATACACTAAGTTGACTGTGCCTTTAAACAGCTTGGAAAATTCCAGAAAATGATGTCATGGCTTTAGAAGCTTCTGTACCTGTGGATGTATTTCAAGGCCTACCTTCAAACTCAGTGCCTCTTTGCTTGACATCATGGGAAAATCAAAATAAATCAGCCAAGACCTCAGAAAAACAATTGTAGACCTCCACAAGACTGGCTCATCCTTGGGAGAAATTTCCAAACGCCTGAAGGTACCACGTTCATCTGTACAAACAATAGTACGCACGTATAAACACCATGGGACCACGCAGCCGTCATACCGCCTAGGAAGGAGACGCATTCTGTCTCCTAGAGAAAAACATACTTTGGTGCGAAAAGTGCAAATCAATCCCAGAACAACAGCAAAAGGACCCTGTGAAGATCCTGGAGGAAACAGGTACAAAAGCATCTATATCCACAGTACAATGAGTCCAGTACAATGAGTTTGGAAGAAAAAGGGGGAGGCTTCCAAGCCAAAGAACACCATCCCAACCGTGAAGCACGGAGGTGGCAGCATCATGTTGTGGGGGTGCTTTGCAACAGGACTGGTGCACTTCACAAAATAGATGGCGGAGGGAAATTATGTGGATATATAAAAGCGACATCTCAGGACATCAGTCAGGAAGTTAAAGCTTGGTCGCAAATGGGTCTTCCAAATGGACAATGACCCCAAGCATACTTCCAAAGTTGTGGCAAAATGGCTTAAGGACAACAAAGTCAAGGTATTGGAGTGGCCATCACAAAGCCCTGACCTCAATCCTATAGAAATTTGTGGGCAGAACTGAAAAAGCGTATGCGAGCAAGGAGGCCTACAAACCTGACTCAGTTACACCAGCTCTGTCAGGTGGAATGGGCCAAAACCCAACTTATTGTGGGAAGCTTGTGGAAGGCTACCCGAAACATTTGACCCAAGTTAAACAATTTAAAGGCAATGCTAGCAAATACTAATTGAGTGTATTTAAACTTCTGACCCACTGGGAATGTGATGAGAGAAATAAAAGCTGAAATAAATCATTCTCTCTACTATTATTCTGACATTTCACATTCTTAAAATAAAGTGGTGATCCTAACTGACCTAAGACAGGGAATTTTTACTAGGATTAAATGTCAGGAATTGTGAAAACTGAGTTTAAATGTATTTGGCTAAGGTGTATGTAAACTTCCGACTTCAACTGTACCTACACTCTTAGAAAAAAAGGAGCCATCTAAAACCTGAAAGGGTTCTTCAGCCGTCCCCATAGGAGAACCCTTTGCAGAACCCTGTTCGATCTGTGAAAAAAGTTCTATCTGGAACCAAAAATGGTTCCCCAATAGGGACAGCTGAAGACCCTTTTGCAACCCTTTTTTCTAACAGTGTACACACTACTCACAGTCAGGATGCTCATAGGGCAGCCAGTGGTGTTTGGTGTTCTGGAACTCAAAGTGGGAGTTGCGTAGCTGGCACTGCTGGGCCCTGAAGTCCTCAAAGTGTTTGGGGCAGTCCTCGGTGTTACACAGCTGGTACTCATAATTCACCCCGGGACAGTCCCCACCTCCGTTAGAGGGGCTGAGGAGAGGGGAGAAATATACACTATCATCATTATACATTTTCTAAATTACACAAACAGGGGTACTCAAATAGTGTTTGAGAAGGTTCAGTCACACAAATGTCTTGTGTGGTAAAAGGTCCGGATGGTTATAGTCATTTATCAACAAAAAACCCACAGCACAGCCCGTGCCAACCCCAAACTGTTCAAATTGTTCACACCGCTTCTACACATTTTGCCATGGGCCGAGAGAATATTTTTAAGTTTTAAAGCTAATTTCCTGCAATTCTACACATTTTACCATGTCAAATCAAATCCTACTTAGCTAATGTGCTATATTTAAATAGCTGGTTAGCCTAACTTACCTACTTAGCTAACATGTGCTATATTTAGATAGCTGGTTAGCCTAACTTATCTACTTAGCTAATGTGCTATATTTAGATAGGCTAACCAGCTAACTTATCTACTTAGCTAATGTGCTATATTTAGATAGCTGGTTAGCCTAACTTATCTACTTAGCTAATGTGCTATATTTAAATAGCTGGTTAGCCTAACTTACCTACTTAGCTAACATGTGCTATATTTAAATAGCTGGTTAGCCTAACTTACCTACTTAGCTAATGTGCTATATTTAGATAGCTGGTTAGCCTAACTTATCTACTTAGCTATCTAAATATAGCACATTAGCTAAGTAGATAAGTTAGGCTAACCAGCTAATGTGCTATATTTAGATAGGCTAACCAGCTAACTTACCTACCTAGCTAATGTGCTATATTTAGATAGCTGGTTAGCCTAACTTACCTACTTAGCTAACATGTGCTAGATTTATATGAACATTTCTGACAATTCTGACAGTTTGCAAATAACTCTACAACAGGCTTGGGCAATTCCCGTCTTCAGAGGCCTGATTGGTGTCACACTTTTCTCCCATCCCTAGCAAACACATCTGATTTAAACTAATTGCATTCTAAACTGAAAATCATGATAAGTTGGTTATTGGAATCAGCACCACACTCCCCCTAACTCCTAACCACTCCATTTTGGGAGGGGATAGGGGGAGTGTGGTGCTATGGGAGGGGTTAGGGGGAGTGTGGTGATATGGGAGGGGTTAGAGGGAGTGTGGTGCTATGGGAGGGGTTAGGGGGAGTGTGGTGCTGTGGGAGGGGTTAGGGGTTAGGGGGAGTGTGGTGCTATGGGAGGGGTTAGAGGGAGTGTGGTGCTATGGGAGGGGTTAGAGGGAGTGTGGTGATATGGGAGGGGTTAGGGGTTAGGGGGAGTGTGGTGCTATGGGAGGGGTTAGAGGGAGTGTGGTGCTATGGGAGGGGTTAGGGGTTAGGGAGTGTGGTGCTATGGGAGGGGTTAGGGGGAGTGTGGTGCTGTGGGAGGGTTAGGGGTTAGGGGGAGTGTGGTGCTATGGGAGGGGTTAGAGGGAGTGTGGTGCTATGGGAGGGGTTAGAGGGAGTGTGGTGATATGGGAGGGGTTAGGGAGGTTAGGGGAGTGTGGTGCTATGGGAGGGGTTAGGGAGTGTGGTGCTGTGGGAGGGTTTAGGATAGGGGAGTGTGGTGCTATGGGAGGGGTTAGAGGGAGTGTGGTGCTGGGAGGGTTAGAGGGAGTGTGGTGATATGGGAGGGGTTAGGGGTTAGGGAGTGTGGTGCTATGGGAGGGGTTAGAGGAGTGTGGTGCTATGGGAGGGTTAGGGGTTAGGGAGGTGTGGTGCTATGGGAGGGTTAGGGAGTGTGGTGGAGGGGGTTAGGGGGAGTGTGGTGCCAGGGAGGGGATAGGGGAGTGTGGTGCTGTGAGAGGGGTTAGGGGGAGTGTGGTGATATGGGAGGAGTTAGGGGGAGTGTGGTGCTGTGAGAGGGTTAGGGAGTGTGGTGCTATGGGAGGAGTTAGGGGGAGTGTGGTGCTGTGAGAGGGGTTAGGGGGAGTGTGGTGCTGTGGGAGGAGTTAGGGGTTAGGGGGAGTGTGGTGCTATGGGAGGGGTTAGGGGGAGTGTGGTGATATGGGAGGGGTTAGAGGGAGTGTGGTGCTGTGGGAGGAGTTAGGGGGAGTGTGGTGCTGTGAGAGGGGTTAGGGGAGTGTGGTGCAGGGAGGGTTAGAGGAGTGTGGTGCTATGGGAGGAGTTAGGGGAGTGTGGTGCTGTGGAGGGGTTAGGGAGTGTGGTGCTGTGGGAGGAGAGTTAGGGGGAGTGTGGTGCTGTGAGAGGGTTAGGGGAGGCAGTGTGGAGGGTGCCAGGGAGTGGGAGGTTAGGTTAGGGAGTGTGGTGCTGTGGGAGGGGTTAGGGGGAGGTGTGGTGCTAGGGAGGAGTTAGGGTTAGGGGTGCTGTGGGAGGGGAGGTTAGGGAGTGTGGTGCTATGGGAGGGGTTAGAGGGAGTGTGGTGCTGTGGGAGGAGTTAGGGGGAGTGTGGTGCTGTGGGAGGGGTTAGGGGGAGTGTGGTGCTATGGGAGGTTAGGGGGAGTGTGGTGCTGTGGGAGGGGTTAGAGGAGAGTGGTGCCAAGGGAGGGGTTAGGGGAGTGTGGTGCTGTGAGAGGGGTTAGGGAGTGTGGTGCTATGGGAGGGGTTAGGAGTGTGGGAGGTTAGAGGAGTGTGGTGCCATGGAGGGGTTAGGAGAGGGTTAGTGGTGCTAGTGGGAGGAGGGAGGGAGGGTGCTAGGGAGGAGGGGGAGGTTGTGGAGGTAGGAGTGTGGTGCTAGGGAGGGGTTAGAGAGGGAGGTGCTAGGGGAGTGGGAGGAGGAGGTGCTGTGGAGAGGAGTGTAGGGAGGGGTTAGGGAGTGTGGTGCTGTGGGAGGGTTAGGGGAGGTGGGAGGGGTTAGGGGAGTGTGGTGCAGGAGGGTTAGGGGAGGGAGTGTGGTGCAGGAGGGGAGGGGGTTAGGGAGTGTGGTGCTGTGGGAGGAGTTAGGGAGTGTGGTGCTGTGAGAGGGGTTAGGGAGTGTGGTGCTATGGGAGGAGTTAGGGGTTAGGGGAGTGTGGTGCTAGGGAGGGGTTAGGGAGTGTGGTGATATGGGAGGGTTAGAGGGAGTGTGGTGCTGTGGGAGGAGTTAGGGAGTGTGGTGCTGTGAGAGGGGTTAGGGAGGTGTGGTGCTATGGGAGGGGTTAGGGGAGTGTGTGGTGCTGGAGGAGGTGCCAGGAGGAGTTAGGGAGGGTGCCAGGAGGGGTGCTAGTGGGAGGATATGGGAGGGGTTAGGGGAGTGTGGTGCTGTGAGAGGGGTTAGGGGAGTGTGGTGCTGTGGAGGGGTTAGGGGAGTGTGCCATGGGAGGGGTTAGGGAGGTGTGGTGCTGGGAGGGGTTAGAGGGAGTGTGGTGCTGTGGGAGGTTAGGGGAGTTAGAGGAGTGTGGTGCTATGGAGGGTTAGGGAGGAGTGAGGTGCCAGGGAGTTAGGGAGTGTGGTGCTGTGGGAGGGGTTAGGAGTGTGGTGCTGTGGGAGGGGTTAGGGGGAGGGAGTGGGAGGAGTTAGGGGAGGGGAGGTTAGGGGAGTGTGGTGCCATGGGAGGGGTTAGGGAGGAGTGTGGCAGGGGAGGGGTTAGGGGAGTGTGGTGCTGTGGGAGGGGTTAGAGGGAGGAAGGTGGGAGGGTTAGGGGGAGGTGGTGGGAGGGGTTAGGGAGTGTGGTGCTGTGGGAGGAGTTAGGGGAGTGTGGTGCTGTGGGAGGAGGGTTAGGGAGTGTGGTGCTGTGGGAGGTTAGGGAGTGTGGTGCCAGGGAGGGGTTAGGGAGTGTGGTGCTGTGGAGGGGTTAGGGGAGTGTGGTGCTGTGGGAGGGGTTAGGGGGAGTGTGGTGGGAGGGGTTAGGAGGTGGTGCTGTGGAGGGGAGGGAGGTGCTGTGGAGGGGTTAGCAGGGGAGTGTGGTGCTGGGAGGGCTAGGGGAGTGGTGCTGAGGAGGGAGTTAGGGTGGAGGGGCAGGGGTTAGGGTGCTGTGGGAGGGGTTAGGGAGTGTGGTGCAGGGGCAGGGAGGTGCCAGAGAGGGGCAGTGGTGCTGTGGGAGGGGTTAGGGGAGTGTGGTGCTGTGGGAGGGGTTAGGGAGTGTGGTGCTATGGGAGGCAGGTAGGGAGTGTGGTGCTGTGGGAGGGTTAGGGGAGTGTGGGTGTGGGAGGTTAGAGGAGTGTGGTGCTGTGGGAGGAGTTAGGGAGTGTGGTGCTGTGGGAGCTAGAGGGAGTGTGGTGCCAAGGGAGGGGTTAGGGAGTGTGGTGCTGTGGGAGGAGGTGGAGAGAGGTTAGGGGTTAGGGGAGTGTGTGCCAGGGAGGAGTTAGGAGGGATGGGTTAGGGGGAGGTGGTGCTGTAGGGAGGTTAGGGTTAGGGAGTGTGGTGCTGTGGGAGGAGTTAGGGGAGGTGGTGCTATGGGAGGGGTTAGGGAGTGTGGTGCTATGGGAGGGGTTAGGGAGTGTGTGGTGCTATGGGAGGGTTAGGGGGAGTGTGGTGCTGTGAGAGGGGTTAGGGGGAGTGTGGTGCTGTGAGAGGGGTTAGAGGGAGTGTGGTGCTGTGGGAGGGGTTAGGGGGAGTGTGGTGCTATGGGAGGGGTTAGAGGGAGTGTGGTGCTATGGGAGGAGTTAGGGGGAGTGTGGTGCTGTGAGAGGGGTTAGGGGGAGTGTGGTGCTGGGAGAGGGGTTAGGGGGAGTGTGGTGCTGTGGGAGGGGTTAGGGGGAGTGTGGTGCTGTGGGAGGGGTTAGGGGAGTGTGGTGCTGTGGGAGGAGGGTTAGGGGAGTGTGGTGCTGTGAGGAGGTTAGGGAGGAGGGGAGGAGTGTGGTGCTGTGGGAGGGGTTAGGGGAGTGTGGTGCTGTGGGAGGTTAGGGAGTGTGGTGCTGTGGGAGAGGGTTAGGGGAGTGTGGTGCTGTGGAGGGGTTAGGGAGGAAGGGGGAGGGTTAGGGCTGGGGGAGTGTGGGAGGAGGCTAGGGAGTGTGGTGCTGGGAGGGGTTAGGAGGGAGTGTGGTGCTGTGGAGGGTTAGGGGAGGTGTGGTGCTGTGGGAGGGGTTAGGGGAGGTGGTGCTGTGGGAGGAGGGTGGTGCTGTGGAGGAGGGAGGAGGTGCTATGGGAGGGGTTAGGGGAGGAGGGTGCTGTGGGAGGGGCTAGGGGAGTGTGGTGCTGAGGGGTTAGGGGAGGTGCTGTAGGGTTAGGGGGATGGGAGGGTTAGAGGAGGTGGTGCTGGGAGGGGTTAGGGAGTGTGGTGCTGGGAGAGGTTAGGGAGGTGCTGTGGGAGGAGGTTAGGGGAGTGTGGTGCTGTGAGAGGGAGGGGAGTGTGGAGTGCTGTGGAGAGGGTTAGGGGAGTGTGGTGCTGTGGGAGGGGTTAGGGGAGTGTGGTGCCAGGAGGGGTTAGGGGAGTGTGGTGCTATGGGAGGAGTTAGGGGGAGTGTGGTGCTGTGAGAGGGGTTAGGGGGAGTGTGGTGCTGTGGGAGGAGTTAGGGGGAGTGTGGTGATATGGGAGGAGTTAGGGGGAGTGTGGTGCTGTGGGAGGGTTAGGGTTAGGGGAGTGTGGTGCTGTGGGAGGAGTTAGGGGAGTGTGGTGCTATGGGAGGGGTTAGGGAGTGTGGTGCTATGGGAGGGGTTAGGGGAGGTGGTGCCAAGGGAGGGGTTAGGGAGTGTGGTGGGGAGGGTTAGGGAGTGTGGTGCTGTGGGAGGAGTTAGGGGAGTGTGGTGCTGTGGAGGGGTTAGGGAGTGTGGTGCTGTGGGAGGGGTTAGGGAGTGTGGTGCAGGGAGGGGCTAGGGAGTGTGGTGCTGTGAGAGGGGTTAGGGAGTGTGGTGCTGTGGGAGGTTAGGGGAGTGTGGTGCCAGGGGAGGAGTTAGGGGAGTGTGGTGCTGGAGAGGTTAGGGAGGTGGTGCCAGGGGAGTGTGGTGCTGTGGGGAGGGGTTAGGGAGGAGTGTGGTGCTATGGGAGGGTTAGGGGGAGTGTGGTGCTGTGGGAGGAGTTAGGGGGAGTGTGGTGCTGTGAGAGGAGGTTAGGGGTTAGGGAGTGTGGTGCTGTGAGGAAGGGGGTTAGGGGAGTGTGGTGCTGTGGGAGGGGTTAGGGAGGTGTGGTGCTGTGAGAGGGGTTAGGGAGGTGTGGTGCTGTGGGAGGGGTTAGGGAGGTGGTGCTGGGTGGGTTAGGGGTTAGGGAGTGTGGTGCTGTGGGAGGGGTTAGGGGAGTGTGGTGCTGTGGGAGGGGTTAGGGAGTGTGGTGCTGTGGGAGGGGTTAGGGAGTGTGGTGCCAGGGGAGGGGTTAGGGAGTGTGGTGCTGTGGGAGGGGTTAGGGAGTGTGGTGCTGTGAGAGGGGTTAGGGAGTGTGGTGCTGTGGGAGGGGTTAGGGGTTAGGGAGTGTGGTGCTGTGGGAGGGAGGGGTTAGGGAGTGTGGGTGCTGTGGGAGGAGTTAGGGGGAGTGTGGTGCTGTGGGAGGGGTTAGGAGGGAGTGTGGTGCTGGGGAGGGAGAGTGGTGCTGTGGGAGGGGTTAGGGAGTGTGGTGCTGGGAGTGAGAGGGTGCTGTGGGAGGGGTTAGGGGAGTGTGGTGCTGTGAGGGGAGGAGGTTAGGGAGTGTGGTGCTGTGGGAGGGGTTAGGGGAGGTGGTGCTGAGGGAGGGGTTAGGGAGTGTGGTGCTGGGAGGAGGAGTTAGGGAGTGTGGTGCTGTGAGAGGGTTAGGGAGTGTGGTGCTATGGGAGGGGTTAGGGGGAGTGTGGTGCTATGGGAGGAGTTAGGGGGAGTGTGGTGCTGTGGGAGGGGTTAGGGGGAGTGTGGTGCTATGGGAGGGGTTAGGGGGAGTGTGGTGCTATGGGAGGGGTTAGGGGGAGTGTGGTGCTGTGGGAGGGGTTAGGGAGTGTGGTGCTGTGGGAGGGTTAGGGGAGTGTGGTGCTGTGGGAGGGGTTAGGGAGTGTGGTGCTGGGAGGGGTTAGGGAGTGTGGTGCTGTGGGAGGAGGTTAGGGAGTGTGGTGCTGTGGGAGGGGTTAGGGAGTGTGGTGCTGTGGGAGGGGTTAGGGAGTGTGGTGCTGGGAGGGGTTAGGGAGTGTGGTGCTGTGGGAGGGGTTAGGGAGTGTGGTGCTGTGGGAGGGGTTAGGGGGGAGGGAGGTGCTGTGAGAGGAGGGGTTAGGGAGTGTGGTGCTGTGGGAGGGGTTAGGGGGAGTGTGGTGCTGTGGGAGGAGTTAGGGGGAGTGTGGTGCTGTGGGAGGGGTTAGAGGGAGAGGCTAGGGGAGTGGGTGCCAGAGGGGTTAGGGGGAGTGTGGTGCAGGAGGAGGGGTTAGGGAGTGTGGTGCTGTGGGAGAGTTAGGGGAGTGTGGTGCTGTGAGGGGGTTAGGGAGTGTGGTGCTGTGGGAGAGGGTTAGAGGGTGTGGTGCTGTGAGAGGGTTAGGGGTTAGGGGAGTGTGGTGCTGTGGGAGGGGTTAGGGGAGTGTGGTGCTGGGAGGGGTTAGGGAGTGTGGTGCTGTGGGAGGAGTTAGGGAGTGTGGTGCTGTGGGAGGGGTTAGGGAGTGTGGTGCTGTGGGAGGGTTAGGGAGTGTGGTGCTGGGAGGGTTAGGGGTTAGGGAGTGGTGCTGGAGAGGGTTAGGGGGAGTGTGGTGCTGTGGGAGGTTAGGGAGGTGGTGCTATGGGAGGAGTTAGGAGTGTGGTGCTGTGGAGGGGTTAGGGTTAGGAGTGTGGTGCCAGTGAGAGGGAGGTTAGGGAGTGTGGTGCTGTGGGAGGGGTTAGGGGAGTGTGGTGCTGTGGAGGAGTTAGGGGAGTGTGGTGCTGTGGGAGGGTTAGGGGAGGTGTGGTGCTGTGGGAGGGGTTAGGGGAGGTGCTATGGGAGGGGTTAGGGGAGTGTGGTGCTGTGAGAGGGGTTAGGGAGTGTGGTGCTGGGAGGGGTTAGGGGAGTGTGGTGCTGTGGGAGGGGTTAGGGAGTGTGGTGCTGTGGGAGGAGGTTAGGGGAGTGTGGTGCTGGGAGGGGTTAGGGGAGTGTGGTGCTGTGGGAGGAGTTAGGGGAGTGTGGTGCTGTGGGAGGGGTTAGGGAGTGTGGTGCTGTGGGAGGGGTTAGGAGGGAGTGTGGTGCTGTGGGAGGGGTTAGGAGTGTGGTGCTGTGGGAGGGTTAGGGGAGTGTGGTGCTGTGAGGGAGGGTTAGGGGAGTGTGGTGCTGTGGGAGGGGTTAGGGAGGTGTGGTGGGAGGGTTAGAGGAGTGTGGTGCTGTGAGGAGGGGTTAGGTTAGGGAGTGTGGTGCCATGTGGGAGGGTTAGGGAGTGTGGTGCTGTGGGAGGGGTTAGGGGAGTGTGGTGGGAGGGTTAGGGGAGTGTGGTGCTGTGGGAGGAGTTAGGGAGTGTGGTGCTGTGAGAGGGGTTAGGAGGAGTGTGGTGCTGTGGGAGGGGAGGGGTTAGGGGAGTGTGGTGCTGTGGGAGGGGTTAGGGGGAGTGTGGTGCTGTGGGAGGAGTTAGGGGGAGTGTGGTGCTGTGAGAGGGGTTAGGGGGAGTGTGGTGCTGTGGGAGGGGTTAGGGAGTGTGGTGCTGTGGGAGGGGGTTAGGGAGTGTGGTGCTGGAGAGGGTTAGGTTAGGGAGGTGGTGCTGTGGGAGGAGTTAGGGAGTGTGGTGCTATGTGAGAGGGTTAGGGGGGAGTGTGGTGCTGAGGAGGTTAGGGTTAGGGAGTGTGGTGCTGTGAGAGGGTTAGGGTTAGGGGAGTGGTGCTAGGGAGGGGTTAGAGGGAGTGTGGTGCAGGAGGGGTTAGGGGAGTGTGGTGCTGTGGAGGAGTTAGGGAGTGTGGTGCTGTGAGGAGGGTTAGGGAGTGTGGTGCTGTGGGAGGGGTTAGGGAGTGTGGTGCTGGGAGGGGTTAGGGAGGTGTGGGAGGGGTTAGGGAGTGTGGTGCTGTGGGAGGGGTTAGGGAGTGTGGTGTGGAGAGGGGTTAGGGGAGGTGTGGTGCTGTGGGAGGTTAGGGGGAGTGTGGTGCTGTGGGAGGGGTTAGGGGAGGGAGTGTGGTGCTGGGAGGGGAGGAGTTAGGGAGGTGGTGCTATGGAGGAGGTTAGGGAGTGTGGTGCTGTGAGAGGAGGGTTAGGGGTTAGAGGTGGTGCTGGGAGGGGTTAGGAGGTGGTGCTGTGGAGGGAGGTTAGGGGAGTGTGGTGCTGTGGGAGGGGTTAGGGAGTGTGTGGTGGGAGAGGGTTAGGGGAGTGTGGTGCTGTGGGAGGTTAGGGGAGTGTGGTGCTGGGGAGGAGGGGTTAGAGGGAGTGTGGTGCTGTGAGAGGGTTAGGGAGTGGGAGAGGAGGGAGGTTAGAGGGAGTGTGGTGCTGTGGAGGGTTAGGGAGTGTGGTGCTATGGGAGGGGTTAGGGAGTGTGGTGCTGTGGGAGGGGTTAGGGAGTGTGGTGCTGTGGGAGGGGTTAGGGAGTGTGGTGCTATGGGAGGGGTTAGGGGAGTGTGGTGCTGTGAGAGGGGTTAGGGAGTGTGGTGCTGTGAGGAGGGGTTAGGGGAGTGTGGTGCTGTGGGAGGTTAGGGGAGTGTGGTGCTGTGGGAGGGGTTAGGGGAGTGTGGTGCTGTGGGAGGGAGGTGTGGTGCTGTGGGAGGGGTTAGGGAGGAGTGTGGTGCTGTGGGAGGGT
This sequence comes from Brachymystax lenok tsinlingensis, assembly GCA_030435695.1. Taxonomy (NCBI): domain Eukaryota; kingdom Metazoa; phylum Chordata; class Actinopteri; order Salmoniformes; family Salmonidae; genus Brachymystax; species Brachymystax lenok. Next base: position 734,406 of record CM059807.1, read on the forward strand.
TAGGGGAGTGTGGTGCTGTGGAGGGGGTTAGAGGGAGTGTGGTGCTGTGGGAGGGGTTAGGGGAGTGTGGTGCTGTGGGGAGGGGTTAGGGAGGAGGTGGTGCTGTGGAGAGGGAGTTAGGGGAGGTGTGGTGCTGGGAGGAGAGGGGGGGTTAGGGAGTGTGGTGCTGGAGAGGGAGGGGTTAGGGAGTGTGGTGCTGAGAGGGAGGGGTTAGGGAGTGTGGTGCTATGGGAGGGGTTAGGGAGTGTGGTGCCAGGGAGGGGTTAGGGGAGTGTGGTGCTGTGGGAGGAGTTAGGGAGGGTGTGGGAGGGGTTAGGGGAGTGTGGTGAGGAGGTTAGGGTTAGGGGGTGCAGGAGGGGTTAGGGGGAGTGTGGTGCTGTGGGAGGGGTTAGGGGGAGTGTGGTGCTGTGGGAGGGGTTAGGGGGAGTGTGGTGATATGGGAGGGGTTAGGGGGAGTGTGGTGCTATGGGAGGGGTTAGGGGAGTGTGGTGCTGTGAGAGGGGTTAGGGAGTGTGGTGCTGTGGGAGGGGTTAGGGAGTGTGGTGCTGTGAGAGGGGTTAGGGAGTGTGGTGCTGGGAGGGGTTAGGGGAGTGTGGTGCTGTGGGAGGGGTTAGGGAGTGTGGTGCCATGGGAGGGGTTAGGGAGTGTGGTGCTGGGAGGGGTTAGGGAGGTGCTGTGGGAGGGTTAGGGGAGGTGGTGCTGTGGGAGGGGTTAGGGAGTGTGGTGCCAGGAGGGGTTAGGGAGTGTGGTGCTATGGGAGGGGTTAGGGAGTGTGGTGCTGTGGGAGGGGTTAGGGAGTGTGGTGCTGTGGGAGGGGTTAGGAGTGTGGTGCTATGGGAGGGGTTAGGGGGAGTGTGGTGCTGGGAGGGGTTAGGGAGTGTGGTGCCATGGGAGGGTTAGGGGTTAGGGGAGTGTGGTGCTGTGGGAGGGGTTAGGGGAGTGTGGTGCTGTGGGAGGGTTAGGGGAGGTGTGGTGCTGGAGGGAGGGTTAGGGTTAGGGAGTGTGGTGCTGTGGGAGGGGTTAGGGAGTGTGGTGCTGGGAGGGGTTAGGGGAGTGTGGTGCTGTGGGAGGGTTAGGGAGTGTGGTGCTGTGGGAGGGGTTAGGGGGTTAGGGAGTGTGGTGCTGTGGGAGGGGTTAGGGGGAGTGGTGCTGTGGGAGGGTTAGGGGTTAGGGAGTGTGGTGCTGTGGGAGGGGTTAGGGAGTGTGGTGCCAGGAGGGGTTAGGGAGTGTGGTGCTGTGGGAGGGGTTAGGGGTTAGGGAGTGTGGTGCAGGGAGAGGGAGGTGCTGTGGAGGGTTAGGGGAGTGTGGTGCTGTGGGAGGAGTTAGGGTTAGAGTGTGGTGCTGGAGGAGGTTAGGGTTAGGGAGGTGTGGTGCTGTGAGAGGAGGTTAGGGAGTGTGGTGCTGTGGGAGGGGTTAGGAGGGAGTGTGGTGCTGTGAGAGGGGGGGTTGAGGAGGTGTGGTGCTGTGGGAGGGGTTAGGGGAGTGTGGTGCTGTGGAGGGTTAGGGGAGTGTGGTGCTGAGAGGGTTAGGGAGTGTGGTGCTGTGGAGAGGGGTTAGGAGAGTGTGGTGCTGTGGGAGGGTTAGAGGGAGTGTGGTGCTGTGGGAGGGGTTAGGGGGAGTGTGGTGCTATGGGAGGGGTTAGAGGGAGTGTGCAGGAGGAGAGGGAGGTGGTGCTATGGGAGGAGTTAGGGGAGTGTGGTGCTGTGGGAGGGTTAGGGGAGTGTGGAGTGTGCTGTGGGAGGAGTTAGGGGAGTGTGGTGCTGTGGGAGGGGTTAGGGAGTGTGGTGCTGTGAGGGGGTTAGGGAGTGTGGTGCTATGGGAGGAGTTAGGGGGAGTGTGGTGCTGTGGGAGGGGTTAGGGGGAGTGTGGTGCTGTGGGAGGGGTTAGGGGTTAGGGGGAGTGTGGTGCTGTGGGAGGGGTTAGGGGTTAGGGGAATGTGGTGCTATGGGAGGGGTTAGGGGGAGTGTGGTGCTGTGGGAGGGGTTAGGGGGAGTGTGGTGCTGTGAGAGAGGTTAGGGGGAGTGTGGTGCTGTGGGAGGGGTTAGGGAGTGTGGTGCTGTGGGAGGGGTTAGGGGTTAGGGGGAGTGTGGTGCTGTGGGAGGGGTTAGGGAGTGTGGTGCTGTGGGAGGGGTTAGGGGTTAGGGGGAGTGTGGTGCTGTGGGAGGGGTTAGGGGAGTGTGGTGCTGTGGGAGGGGTTAGGGGTTAGGGGAGTGTGGTGCTGTGGGAGGAGTTAGGGGGAGTGTGGTGATATGGGAGGGGTTAGAGGGAGTGTGGTGCTGTGAGAGGGGTTAGGGGTTAGAGGGAGTGTGGTGCTGTGAGAGGGGTTAGGGGTTAGGGGGAGTGTGGTGCTGTGGGAGGAGTTAGGGGGAGTGTGGTGCTATGGGAGGGGTTAGGGGGAGTGTGGTGCTGTGAGAGGGTTAGGGGTTAGGAGTGTGGTGCTGTGAGAGGGGTTAGGGTTGGGGGAGGGGTTAGGGGAGTGTGGTGCTATGGGAGGGGTTAGGGGAGTGTGGTGCTATGGGAGGGGTTAGAGGGAGTGTGGTGCTGTGGGAGGTTAGGGGAGGTGTGGTGCTGTGAGAGGGGTTAGGGAGTGTGGTGCTATGGGAGGGGTTAGGGGAGGTGTGGTGCTGTGGGAGGGGTTAGGGAGTGTGGTGCTGTGGGAGGAGTTAGGGAGTGTGGTGCTGTGGGAGGGGTTAGGGGAGTGTGGTGCCATGGGAGGGGTTAGGGGAGTGTGGTGCTGTGGGAGGGGTTAGGGAGTGTGGTGCTGTGAGAGGGTTAGGGGAGTGTGGTGCTGTGGGAGGGGTTAGGGAGTGTGGTGCTGGGAGGGGTTAGGGGAGTGTGGTGCTGTGGAGGGGTTAGGGAGGAGTGTGGTGCTGTGAGAGGGGTTAGGGGAGTGTGGTGCTGTGGGAGGGGTTAGGGTTAGGGGAGTGTGGTGCTGTGGGAGGGGTTAGGGAGTGTGGTGCTGTGGGAGGGGTTAGGGAGGTGTGGTGCTGTGGGAGGGGTTAGGGAGTGTGGTGCTGGGGAGGGTTAGGAGTGTGGTGCCAGGAGGGGTTAGGGAGTGTGGTGCTGTGGAGGGGGTTAGGGAGTGTGGTGCTATGGGAGGGGTTAGAGGGAGTGTGGTGCTGTGGGAGGGGTTAGGGGGAGTGGTGCTGTGAGGGAGGGGTTAGGGAGTGTGGTGCTGTGGGAGGGGTTAGGGGAGGTGTGGTGCTATGGGAGGGGTTAGGAGGGAGTGTGGTGCTGTGAGGAGGTTAGGAGGTGTGGTGCTATGGGAGGAGTTAGGGGAGTGTGGTGCTAGGAGGGGTTAGGGAGTGTGGTGCTGTGGGAGGGGTTAGGGAGGTGTGGTGCCAGGGAGGTTAGGGAGTGTGGTGCTGTGGGAGGGGTTAGGGGAGTGTGGTGCTATGGGAGGGGTTAGGGAGTGTGGTGCTGTGGGAGGGTTAGGGGTTAGGGAGTGGTGCTGTGGGAGGGTTAGGGAGTGTGGTGCTGTGGGAGGGGTTAGGGGTTAGGGAGTGTGGTGCTGTGGGAGGGGTTAGGGGAGTGTGGTGCTGTGGGAGGGGTTAGGGAGTGTGGTGCTGGAGGGGTTAGGGGTTAGGGGAGTGTGGTGCTGGGAGGGGTTAGGGAGTGTGGTGCTGTGGGAGGAGTTAGGGAGTGTGGTGCATGGGAGGAGTTAGGGAGTGTGGTGCTGTGAGAGGGGTTAGGGTTAGGGAGTGTGGTGCCAGGGAGGGGTTAGGGAGTGTGGTGCTGTGGGAGGGGTTGGGAGTGTGGTGCTATGGGAGGGGTTAGTTAGGGAGTGTGGGTGCTGTGAGAGGGAGGTTAGGGAGGGGCAGGGAGGGGTGCTGTGGAGGAGTTAGGGAGGTGAGGGAGGGGAGGGTTAGGGAGTGTGGTGCTGTGGGAGGGTTAGGGAGTGTGGTGCCAGGAGGGGTTAGGGGAGGTGGTGCTGTGGGAGGGGTTAGGGAGTGTGGTGCCAGGAGGGGTTAGGGAGTGTGGTGCTGTGGGAGGGGTTAGAGGGAGTGTGGTGCTGTGGGAGGGGAGGGGTTAGGGAGTGTGGTGCCAGGAGGAGGAGGGTTAGGGGGAGTGTGGTGCTGTGGGAGGGGTTAGGAGGGGAGTGTGGTGCTGTGGGAGGGGTTAGGGAGTGTGGTGCTGTGGGAGGAGGTGAGTTAGGGAGTGTGGTGCTGTGGGAGGGGTTAGGGAGTGTGGTGCTGTGGGAGGGGTTAGGGTTAGGGGAGTGTGGTGCTGTGGGAGGGGTTAGGGAGTGTGGTGCTGTGGGAGGGGTTAGGGGTTAGGGAGTGTGGTGCTGTGGGAGGGGTTAGGGGTTAGGGGAGTGTGGTGCTGTGGGAGGGGTTAGGGGAGTGTGGTGCAAGGGAGGGGAGGGTTAGGGAGTGTGGTGCTGTGGGAGGGGTTAGGGGGGTGTGGTGCCAGGGAGGGTGGGTGCTGTAGAGGGTTAGGAGGAGGAGTGTGGTGCTGTGAGAGGGGTTAGGGAGAGTGTGGTGCTGGGAGGGGTTAGGGAGTGTGGTGCTATGGGAGGAGTTAGGGAGGGAGTGTGGTGCTGTGGGAGGAGGGGGAGGTTAGGGGAGTGTGGTGCTGTGAGAGGGAGTTAGGGTTAGGGAGTGTGGTGCTGTGGGAGGGTTAGGGAGTGTGGTGCTGTGGGAGGGGCAGGGGAGTGTGGTGCTGTGGGAGGGGTTAGGGAGTGTGGTGCTGTGGGAGGGTTAGGGGTTAGGGAGTGTGGTGCTGTGGGAGGGGTTAGGGAGTGTGGTGCTGTGAGGGGGAGGGTTAGGGGAGTGTGGTGCTGTGGGAGGGGTTAGGGAGTGTGGTGCTGTGGGAGGGGTTAGGGGAGTGTGGTGCTGGGAGGGGTTAGGGGAGTGTGGTGCTGTGGGAGGGTTAGGGGAGTGTGGTGCCATGGGAGGGGTTAGGGAGTGTGAAGCAGGAGGGTTAGGGAGTGTGGTGCTGTGGGAGGGGTTAGGGGAGTGTGGTGCTGTGGGAGGGGTTAGGGGAGGTGTGGTGCTATGGGAGGGTTAGGGGAGTGTGGTGCTGTGGGAGGGTTAGGGGAGTGTGGTGCTGTGGGAGAGGGTTAGGGGAGTGTGGTGCTGTGGGAGGGGTTAGGGGTTAGGGAGTGTGGTGCTGTGGGAGGGTTAGGGGTTAGGGAGTGTGGTGCTGTGGGAGGAGGTTAGGGAGTGTGGTGCTGTGGGAGGGGGAGCAGGGAGGTGGGTAGGAGGGGTTAGGGAGTGTGGTGCTGTGGGAGGGGTTAGGGGAGTGTGGTGCTGTGGGAGGGGTTAGGGGTTAGGGAGTGTGGTGCTGTGGGAGAGGGAGTTAGGGAGGGGTTAGGGGAGTGTGGTGCTGTGGGAGGGTTAGGGGTTAGGGAGTGTGGTGCTGTGGGAGGGGTTAGGGGGAGTGTGGTGCTGTGGGAGGGGTTAGGGGAGTGTGGTGCTGTGAGGGGTTAGGGGGAGTGTGGTGCTGTGGGAGGGGTTAGGGGTTAGGGGGAGTGTGGTGCTGTGGGAGGGGTTAGGGGAGTGTGGTGCTGTGGGAGGGGTTAGGGGAGTGTGGTGCTGTGAGGAGGGTAGGAGGAGGGAGTGTGGTGCTGTGGGAGGGGTTAGGGGGAGTGTGGTGCTGTGGGAGGGGAGGGGTTAGGGAGTGTGGTGCTGTGGGAGGGGTTAGGGGAGTGTGGTGCTGTGGGAGGGGTTAGGGAGTGTGGTGCTGTGAGAGGGAGGGGTTAGGGGAGTGTGGTGCTGTGAGAGAGGGGTTAGGGAGTGTGGTGCTGTGGGAGGGGTTAGGGAGTGTGGTGCTGTGGGAGGGGTTAGGGGGAGTGTGGTGATATGGGAGGGTTAGAGGGAGTGTGGTGCTGTGGGAGGAGTTAGGGAGTGTGGTGCTGTGAGAGGAGGAGAGAGGGGAGTGTGGTGCTGTGGGAGGGGTTAGAGAGGGAGTGTGGTGATATGGGAGGGGTTAGGGGAGTGTGGTGCTGTGGGAGGGGTTAGGGAGTGTGGTGCTATGGGAGGAGTTAGGGAGTGTGGTGCTGTGGGAGGGGTTAGAGGGAGTGTGGTGCTGTGGGAGGGGTTAGGGGGAGTGTGGTGCTATGGGAGGGGTTAGGGAGTGTGGTGCTATGGGAGGGGTTAGGGGGAGTGTGGTGCTGTGGGAGGAGTTAGGGGGAGTGTGGTGCTGTGGGAGGGGTTAGGGGGAGTGTGGTGCTGTGGGAGGGGTTAGGGGGAGTGTGGTGCTATGGGAGGAGTTAGGGGGAGTGTGGTGCTGTGGGAGGGGTTAGGGGGAGTGTGGTGCTGTGGGAGGGGTTAGGGGGAGTGTGGTGCTGTGGGAGGAGTTAGGGAGTGTGGTGCTGTGGGAGGGGTTAGGGGGAGTGTGGTGCTATGGGAGGAGTTAGGGAGTGTGGTGCTGTGGGAGGGGTTAGGGGGAGTGTGGTGCTATGGGAGGAGTTAGGGGGAGTGTGGTGCTGTGAGAGAGGGAGAGGGGAGGAGGGCTAGGGAGGTGCTGTGGGAGGGGTTAGGGGAGTGTGGTGCTGTGGGAGGGGTTAGGGGAGTGTGGTGCTGTGGGAGGGGTTAGGGAGTGTGGTGCTGTGGGAGGGGTTAGGGAGTGTGGTGCTGTGGGAGGGGTTAGGGAGTGTGGTGCTGTGGGAGGAGTTAGGGGAGTGTGTGGTGCTGTGGGAGGGGTTAGGGGAGTGTGGTGCTGTGGGAGGGGTTAGGGAGTGTGGTGCTGTGGAGGGGGGAGGAGTTAGGGAGGAGTGAGTGTGGTGCTGTGAGAGGGGTTAGGGAGTGTGGTGCTATGGGAGGAGTTAGGGGGAGTGTGGTGCTGTGAGAGGGGTTAGGGAGTGTGGTGCTGTGGGAGGGGTTAGGGGAGTGTGGTGCTGTGGGAGGAGTTAGGGAGTGTGGTGCTGTGGGAGGGGTTAGGGGGAGTGTGGTGCTATGGGAGGAGTTAGGGGGAGTGTGGTGCTGTGAGAGGGGTTAGGGAGACTGTGGTGCTGTGGGAGGGTTAGGGAGTGTGGTGCTGTGGGAGGGGTTAGGGAGACTGTGGTGCTGGGAGGGGGGGGAGGAGGGAGGGAGGGGAGGGTGCTGGGAGGAGTTAGGGGAGTGTGGTGCTGGGAGGAGTTAGGAGGTGGTGCTGTGAGAGGGGTTAGGAGTGTGGTGCTGTGGGAGGGGTTAGGGAGGAGTGGGTGCTGTGGGAGGGGTTAGGGAGTGTGGTGCTGTGGGAGGGTTAGGGGGAGTGTGGTGCTATGGGAGGAGTTAGGGGGAGTGTGTTGCTGTGGGAGGGGTTAGGGGTTAGGGGGAGTGTGGTGCTGTGGGAGGGGTTAGGAGGAGTGTGGTGCTGTGGGAGGGGTTAGGGGGAGTGTCATGACTGGCCTGTTCGGGTCAGGTTACCGTGGACCACAGTCCTATAGAGATATCTCTCACACCCTCCAGAGGGGGGAGATAGAGAGGTGGGGAGTTTTAAGACCTCACGCCCATTACAAATCTTAAGGCAGCAGACAAAATCCTTTGTCCTCTCAGTGTGAAGAATTGGAATGTGTGAGTGGGCCCTATGGAGAATCTAATTTAGAACGGAAACATGCTATAAATGGACTTGGGACAAATATTTAATCAGCCAAAATGTTGGTAACAATGATAGATTGAATATGAAAATGAATTTAGTTTTTGTTATGTTATTAAAAATGTAATGACGACGTTATGACGAAAACATTGTAACTTGAAGAGTTTTCATAATATGTACCTGATGTTTGCATACTACACGTTGTGTGGAAAATGTCCAGATCAAAGAGAATGTTTTTGTAAAGATGAAATGTGAAGTTAGTTGTCTAAATTGGATCTGAGTAAAATCCAGACCTCCATCCTCGGAACTAGTTAAATCCAGACCTCCAGCCTCGTAACTAGTTAAATCCAGACCTCCAGCCTCGTAACTAGGTAAATCCAGACCTCCAGCCTCGTAACTAGTTAAATCCAGACCTCCAGCCTCGTAACTAGTTAAATCCAGACCTCCAGCCTCGGAACTAGTTAAATCCAGACCCCCATCCTCGGAACTAGTTAAATCCAGACCTCCAGCCTCGGAACTAGTTAAATCCAGACCTCCAGCCTCGGAACTAGTTAAATCCAGACCTCCAGCCTCGGAACTAGTTAAATCCAGACCTCCAGCCTCGGAACTAGTTAAATCCAGACCTCCAGCCTCGGAACTAGTTAAATCCAGACCTTGCCTCGGAACAACATATACGCCCTGAGAACTTGCCATGAAGGTGGAAACGCCCATTTCTACCCTGGGGTATAAAACATGTGAGTTAAGAATTTACATATCAGACTAGGTGACCACGCGCTGCAGCCAAGTTCCGAGTAGTCGTAGCCCCAAAACGCAACACAAGGTTGAAGATGCTATGGATGAGTAGCTGTGTCTAAGAGGATGAATTCAAGCAGGGCCACCCGGTTACCGCACTCCAAGGAATCCTGTGTCTACCCTGCTTTCATTCCCACGCTGGAGCCCTGATCTACATGGCTGACCATACTCAGAAGACCCCCTTTCAGATCAAGGGCGAGGAAACAGACCACTAAGAGAAAGGACACTGACATCGTGTGGACAATCAAAGACTTCCACCCGGTAACCAAAAAGGTGCTGACATCAGAGGAGAAGGCGAACTCGGTCCACGAAAAGACACCCCATTGGAGACCTTCGACAAGTAATTACGTCATTATATTCTGACCCATAAGAGCTGCAGCTCGGGGCAATGTGTTAGGGCTAAACTAAGCATAGTTTACAAATGTATCCAAGTGTGCTTTTCTCTTGTGTAACACATGTCATATTGTGTTGGTCCACTAGGGACCTGTTTCATTGTACTAAGTTCTAATCAATAGCCCAGACTGTGTGTATCTTATGTTATAATTTAGCTTGTTAGTAAATAAATCATCAACTCTATTGGTGTGGTACGGAATCAATTAGTGAGACTTCGGTTTGTGCAGATTCACGAATTATGCGACGTTCAGGATGAGACTGTAGAGGAAATTAATGAATTTGAGATTGCTGTAAAATTGATATTCTGATATTCTTTGAGTTAATTTGGGAAAAGGAAACTCAATAAAAACAAATTTTCCCATGGTGCCCCAAGTTACTGAGTTCATGAATACCTGATTAATTTAATCATGTAATTATAAACAGTTAATCTATCCGGCTCCCTCTCCTCAGCCGGCTTTGTTTCGGGTCGGCCTCTGGAATCAGTTCAAATGCTCTGGGATGTGCAGACTAAGGATCCGCTTTGGGAAAGTCGTATTCCTGGTCGTAGTGCTGGTAAATTGACGTCTCTCTGATATCCAATAGTTCTCCCCGGCTGTATGTAATAACACTTAAGGTTTTATGGGCTAACAATGTAAGAAATAATACATACAAAAAAAAATACTACACAGTTTAGAAGCGAAGCGTGCTTGGAAATAGTGAGATGGCGCCGATAGATAGGGCATGTGTTATGTCTGGTATAATTCTCCCGTCTTATCTGGTGTCCTGTGTGAATTTAAGTATGATCCCTCTAATTCTCTCTCCCTCGCAATGGGAGGGATTAGGAGTTACGGGGAGTGTGGTGCTATGGGAGGGGTTAGGAGTTAAGGGGAGTGTGGTGCTATGGGAGGGGTTAGGAGTTAAGGGGAGTGTGGTGCTATGGGAGGGGTTAGGGGGAGTGTGGTGCTATGGGAGGGGTTAGGGGGAGTGTGGTGCTATGGGAGGGGTTAGGGGGAGTGTGTTGCTATGGAAGGGGTTAGGGGGAATGTGGTGCCGGGTCTTACACTGGGTTGTTGCACTGGCGAGTTCTGAAGCGAACCCCGGTCCCACAGGAGCGGGAACAGGAACCATATTTTGTCCAGGAGCCCCAGGAGCCATCCTGCGTCACCTGGTTGGCATTCTTCCACATGCAGTGACCTTTATAGCACCACTATAGAGGAGACAGAGGACAGTCAGACAGACACAATAACAAGCTGAGCTAATGGTTACGTAGTCATGCATAGTTTAGGAGGAGTTATCTCACCTTCCCAGGAGCACACTCAGTACCGTCCAGGGGAGGGCCTTTTTTGGTCTTGCAGAAGTATGGGTTGTCAGGGTGACTGCACCACAGCTGCTTACATGGGTCAAATGTGCGAAACTGGAAGAAGAAGAAGAATACATTTTAAACGCTGGCTATGGTTTACTGGGTTGGAGTTCCAATGGAGCGATAGAGAGGAGATGTTCAGGAAACCAGTCAGCCAGCTGCAGTACGGCATATCATTAACGTGTATGGCTGAGTGCATTTTATATTTTATTAGGATCCCCATTAGGAGACCGCTAGTCTTACTGGGGTCCGACATATAACGAAAAATACATTACAGACAAAATACTTCCATTAAAAACATGAACATGTAGTGTGTGTGTGCATCTATCAGTTACACATACATGTCAGTACATACACACAACAAGTAGGTCACTCTCAGCTAGGATGTGGGTCAATACTGGAGCCCCTCTTGATCAGCCTGTAAATTAATAATCTGTCTTCTGTCTGTACTGGGTCTGAAGTTCAGTCTGTACATTAATGATCTGCCTTCTGTCTGTACTGGGTCTGAAGTTCAGCCTGTACATTAATGATCTGCCTTCTGTCTGTACTGGGTCTGTAGTTCAGTCTGTACATTAATGATCTGCCTTCTGTCTGTACTGGGTCTGTAATTCAGCTTGTACATTAATGATCTGCCTTCTGTCTGTACTGGGTCTGTAGTTCAGCCTGTACATTAATGCTCTGCCTTCTGTCTGTACTGGGTCTGTAGTTCAGCCTGTACATTAATGATCTGCCTTCTGTCTGTAATTGGGTCTGTAGTTCAAATGTATGCAGATGATACAGTGATATATGTGCAAAGAGCAAACAACAAGCTGCACAAGAACTCACTACTGTAATGGCCCAGGTTACATAGTGGCTCAGTGACTCACTACTGTAATGGTCCAGGTTACATAGTGGCTCAGTGACTCACTACTGTAATGGTCCAGGTTACATAGTGGCTCAGTGACTCACTACTGTAATGGTCCAGGTTACATAGTGGCTCAGTGACTCACTACTGTAATGGTCCAGGTTACATAGTGGCTCAGTGACTCACTACTGTAATGGTCCAGGTTACATAGTGGCTCAGTGACTCACTACTGTAATGGTCCAGGTTACATAGTGGCTCAGTGACTCACTACTGTGATGGTCCAGGTTACATAGTGGCTCAGTGACTCACTACTGTAATGGCCCAGGTTACATAGTGGCTCAGTGACTCACTACTGTAATGGCCCAGGTTACATAGTGGCTCAGTGACTCACTACTGTAATGGTCCAGGTTACATAGTGGCTCAGTGACTCACTACTGTAATGGTCCAGGTTACATAGTGGCTCAGTGACTCACTACTGTAATGGTCCAGGTTACATAGTGGCTCAGTGACTCACTACTGTAATGGCCCAGGTTACATAGTGGCTCAGTGACTCACTACTGTAATGGTCCAGGTTACATAGTGGCTCAGTGACTCACTACTGTAATGGTCCAGGTTACATAGTGGCTCAGTGACTCACTACTGTAATGGTCCAGGTTACATAGTGGCTCAGTGACTCACTACTGTAATGGTCCAGGTTACATAGTGGCTCAGTGACTCACTACTGTGATGGTCCAGGTTACATAGTGGCTCAGTGACTCACTACTGTGATGGTCCAGGTTACATAGTGGCTCAGTGACTCACTACTGTAATGGTCCAGGTTACATAGTGGCTCAGTGACTCACTACTGTAATGGTCCAGGTTACATAGTGGCTCAGTGACTCACTACTGTAATGGCGCAGGTTACATAGTGGCTCAGTGACTCACTACTGTAATGGTCCAGGTTACATAGTGGCTCAGTGACTCACTACTGTAATGGTCCAGGTTACATAGTGGCTCAGTGACTCACTACTGTAATGGTCCAGGTTACATAGTGGCTCAGTGACGCACTACTGTAATGGTCCAGGTTACATAGTGGCTCAGTGGCTCAGTGACTCACTACTCTGATGGTCCAGGTTACATAGTGGCTCAGTGACTCACTACTGTAATGGTCCAGGTTACATAGTGGCTCAGTGACTCACTACTGTAATGGTCCAGGTTACATAGTGGCTCAGTGACTCACTACTGTAATGGTCCAGGTTACATAGTGGCTCAGTGACTCACTACTGTAATGGTCCAGGTTACATAGTGGCTCAGTGACTCACTACTATAATGGTCCAGGTTACATAGTGGCTCAGTGACTCACTACTGTGATGGTCCAGGTTACATAGTGGCTCAGTGACTCACTACTGTGATGGTCCAGGTTACATAGTGGCTCAGTGACTCACTACTGTAATGGTCCAGGTTACATAGTGGCTCAGTGACTCACTACTGTAATGGTCCAGGTTACATAGTGGCTCAGTGACTCACTACTGTAATGGTCCAGGTTACATAGTGGCTCAGTGACTCACTACTGTAATGGCCCAGGTTATATAGTGGCTCAGTGACTCACTACTGTAATGGTCCAGGTTACATAGTGGCTCAGTGACTCACTACTGTAATGGCCCAGGTTACATAGTGGCTCAGTGACTCACTACTGTAATGGTCCAGGTTACATAGTGGCTCACTACTGTAATGGTCCAAGTTACATAGTGGCTCAGTGACTCACTACTGTAATGGTCCAGGTTACATAGTGGCTCAGTGACTCACTACTGTAATGGTCCAGGTTACATAGTGGCTCAGTGACTCACTACTGTAATGGTCCAGGTTACATAGTGGCTCAGTGACTCACTACTGTGATGGTCCAGGTTACATAGTGGCTCAGTGACTCACTACTGTGATGGTCCAGGTTACATAGTGGCTCAGTGACTCACTACTGTAATGGTCCAGGTTACATAGTGGCTCAGTGACTCACTACTGTAATGGTCCAGGTTACATAGTGGCTCAGTGACTCACTACTGTGATGGTCCAGGTTACATAGTGGCTCAGTGACTCACTACTGTAATGGTCCAGGTTACATAGTGGCTCAGTGACTCACTACTGTAATGGTCCAGGTTACATAGTGGCTCAGTGACTCACTACTGTGATGGTCCAGGTTACATAGTGGCTCAGTGACTCACTACTGTAATGGTCCAGGTTACATAGTGGCTCAGTGACTCACTACTGTAATGGTCCAGGTTACATAGTGGCTCAGTGACTCACTACTGTGATGGTCCAGGTTACATAGTGGCTCAGTGACTCACTACTGTAATGGTCCAGGTTACATAGTGGCTCAGTGACTCACTACTGTAATGGTCCAGGTTACATAGTGGCTCAGTGACTCACTAATGGTCCATGTTACATAGTGGCTCAGTGACTCACTACTGTAATGGTCCAGGTTACATAGTGGCTCAGTGACGCACTACTGTAATGGTCCAGGTTACATAGTGGCTCACTACTGTAATGGTCCAAGTTACATAGTGGCTCAGTGACTCACTACTGTAATGGTCCAGGTTACATAGTGGCTCAGTGACTCACTACTGTAATGGCCCAGGTTACATAGTGGCTCAGTGACTCACTACTGTAATGGTCCAGGTTACATAGTGGCTCAGTGACTCACTACTGTAATGGTCCAGGTTACATAGTGGCTCAGTGACTCACTACTGTGATGGTCCAGGTTACATAGTGGCTCAGTGACTCACTACTGTGATGGTCCAGGTTACATAGTGGCTCAGTGACTCACTACTGTAATGGTCCAGGTTACATAGTGGCTCAGTGACTCACTACTGTAATGGTCCAGGTTACATAGTGGCTCAGTGACTCACTACTGTGATGGTCCAGGTTACATAGTGGCTCAGTGACTCACTACTGTAATGGTCCAGGTTACATAGTGGCTCAGTGACTCACTACTGTAATGGTCCAGGTTACATAGTGGCTCAGTGACTCACTAATGGTCCATGTTACATAGTGGCTCAGTGACTCACTACTGTAATGGTCCAGGTTACATAGTGGCTCAGTGACGCACTACTGTAATGGTCCAGGTTACATAGTGGCTCACTACTCTGATGGTCCAGGTTACATAGTGGCTCAGTGACTCAAAACTGTAATGGTCCAGGTTACATAGAACCTAACGGCACCAATAACACCATACAGAACCCAACAGCACCAATAACACCATACAGAACCCAACAGCACCAATAACACCATACAGAGCCCAACAGAACCAATAACACCATACAGAACCCAACGGCACCAATAACACCATACAGAACCTAACAGCACCAACAACACCGTACAGAACCTAACAGCACAATAACACCATACAGAACCCAACAGCACCAATAACATCATACAGAACCCAACAGAACCAATAACACCATACAGAACCCAACGGCACCAATAACACCATACAGAACCTAACGGTCCAAAAACACCATACAGAACCGCACAGCACCAATAACACCATACAGAACCGCACAGCACCAATAACACCATACAGAACCCAACAGCACCAATAACACCATACAGAACCCAACAGCACCAATAACACCATACAGAACCCAACAGCACCAATAACACCATACACAACCCAACAGCACCAATAACACCATACAGAACTTAACAGAACCAATAACACCATACAGAACCCAACAGCACCAATAACACCATACACAACCCAACAGCACCAATAACACCATACAAAGCCCAACAGCACCAATAACACCATACAGAACCTAACAGCACCAATAACACCATACAGAACCCAACAGCACCAATAACACCATACAGAACCCAACAGCACCAATAACACCATACAGAGCCCAACAGCACCAATAACACCATACAGAACCCAACAGCACCAATAACACCATACAGAGCCCAACAGAACCAATAACACCATACAGAACCCAACAGCACCAATAACACCATACAGAACCCAACAGCACCAATAACACCATACACAACCCAACAGCACCAATAACACCATACAGAACTTAACAGAACCAATAACACCATACAGAACCCAACAGCACCAATAACACCATACAGAACCTAACAGCACCAATAACACCATACAGAACCCAACAGCACCAATAACACCATACAGAGCCCAACAGCACCAATAACACCATACAGAACCCAACAGCACCAATAACACCATACAGAACCCAACAGCACCAATAACACCATACAGAACCCAACAGCACCAATAACACCATACAGAACCTAACAGCACCAATAACACCATACAGAACCCAACAGCACCAATAACACCATACAGAGCCCAACAGCACCAATAACACCATACAGAACCCAACAGCACCAATAACACCATACAGAACCCAACAGCACCAATAACACCATACAGAACCCAACAGCACCAATAACACCATACAAAGCCCAACAGCACCAATAACACCATACAGAACCTAACAGCACAACAACACAGTACAGAACCCAACAGCACCTATAACACCATACAGAACCCAACAGCACCAATAACACCATACAGAACCCAACAGCACCAATAACACCATACAGAACCCAACGGCACCAATAACACCATACAGAACCTAACAGCACAACAACACAGTACAGAACCCAACAGCACCTATAACACCATACAGAACCCAACAGCACCAATAACACCATACAGAACCCAACAGCACCAATAACACCATACAGAACCCAACGGCACCAATAACACCATACAGAACTGGAATGCCGTGTCAATCTGTGACGCTGGGAAGAGATGATTAGATGTGAATGGCGAGAAGGCGCTTTAAGGCTAAAGTGATTTCAGAATTGGGACCAGATTTTAAGGGAGTTCTTAACAATGGGGTTCAAAAGATGGGTGCCAAGGTTCATGGGCATTGTGGAGCACAGGAGTGAGACCAGAGAAGATGGAAGGCTTCACTGTAACTCCATGCTGGCCCAAGTTGGGCCATCCTTGTTTTCAAATGTAGAAACCCAATAAACACATTTAGATATATTTGCTGAACAGTAGTAGTTTAAAAAATTGGGAAGGCCCAGCCCGCCTGCGGGTTTAGGACTCTCTAGACATACCTTTCTCATTCGTGGATTTAACTTATTCCAAATGAAGTTGGAAATGTAGCTATCCAGTTGTTTGAACATCAACTTTGCAGAAAAATGGGAATCATTTGGAATAAGTACAAAAACCTAGTCATCTTAACAGAATTAATGCGACCTGTTAATTAAATGGGAAGAGACAGCCACCTTGTGAAATCCTGCATAGTGCGCTCCAGGAGTGTTTTGAAGTTATGTTTAAACAGAGCCTTAAATGAGCGTGTGATCTTTATCCCCAAATAAGTAAAGACCTGATGCTCCACCTTAAATGGGAAGTTGGCCAACCCAATACCTTCTACTAACTGATTAATGGGGAGGAGCACACCTTTTGTTAGGTTTAACGTATAACCAGAGAATGTCCCAAAACCTTGTAGCATGTCCAAGAGATAGGGCATAGACTCCACAGGGTTAGATACTCTGCATATAAATACACCTTGTGAGTTATGTCACCCCTTACTATTCCCTTAATCCTCTCCGACGCCCGCAGGGCAATAGCAAGAGGCTCAATAGCCATATTAATAGCCATAATAGCCACAAATAGGAAGGGTAATAAACAGCAACCCTGCCTGGCCCCTCTGTGGAGAGGGAAGTAGCTGGAGGTAACATTGTTGGTGCGAACAGAAGCCACTTGGGACGAGTACCTAATCTTAATCCAGGAAAGGAATGACGAGCCAAACCCAAAGAAGCTTCATCACTTATTGAGGCATCCATGTTGGTTTGTTCATCTGAATTGAGACAGGGGATGTCCAGATTGTCTAGAAATGAGTAAAGAGCAGAATAGAATTGCTTAAATTGATTGTTGATTTCTTTGGGATTAGTAGAAGTTAAATCAGCTGCAACACAGATTTCAGGTATGGTGCAGTTAGCAGTGGATTGTCAAAGCTGCTGAGATAACAACTTGCCAGCTTTCTCTCCGTGTTCAAATAATTTTTGCCTCAACTTAAACAGAAGCTGCTCTGTATGTTTGGTGGAAAGATTGTCAAATTCCGATTGGTGTAGCAGTCTCTCTTTGTAGAGTTCAGGAGTCGGAGAAGAGGCATATCTGTTGTCCACATCTAGAATGAGTTGAGATAGTTTCGATAAGCGTCTGGTGCATGGTTTCTTGTCATACGCTGTGTATGAAATAATTTAAATAATGGCCTTACTGAAGAACTCAGTGACATTTAACGTGGAACCGTCATAGGATGCCACCTTTCCAACAAGTCAGTTTGTCAAATATCTGCCCTGCTAGACCTTCCCCAGTCAACTGTAAGTGCTGATGTGGAAAAGTCTAGGCACAACAACAGCTCAGCCACAAAGTGGTAGACCACACAAGCTCACAGAACAGGACTGCCGAGTGCTGAAGCGCGTAGTGAGTAAAAATCATCTGTCCTCAGTTGCAACACTCACTACTGAGTTCCAAACTGCCTCTGGAAGCAACGTCAGCACAAGAACTGTTAGTCGGGAGCTTCATGAAATAATTTGGCACCTTAGATGTGCTTTTAACGACTCCCACACAGTAGAATGAGACACATCAGGGGTGCAGTCGATATGTAAAAAGACATCAATATGAGTTGATATGTATTTTTTAAAGGCTCTACAGGATAGTAGTAGTGGGTCAAGTTGCCAGACGCTGTCCGGAAAGCAGATATCTAGCTGGACAGGGCTATGGTCTGAGATAATGATGCTGTGATATTGGCTATTAGTTACAAAAGGAATAATTCTATTGTCCAGCAGGAACAAGTCAATCCGAGCGAAGGACTGGAGGAAAGAAAGGAGTACTGTTTAGCAGTCATCCTCCATGGATCAGACAAATTATAAGATTCTAGAAATGAGTTGATTACTGCGCCTGATTTTGAAATTACATTGTTGGGCTTCGGTCTGGATCTGTCTAGACTTGGATGAAATACACAATTAAAATCTACGTCCAATATCAAATAATGAGAGTTAAGGTCGGGAAGTGTTGCGATGTGGTCAGAGAAAAATTGAGCGTCATCCCAGTTATGACTATAGAGGTTAGCCAGAATAACCTGTGTGCTAAACAATTTCGCCATCACTATAATATATCTGCCATTAGTATCTGAAATTACTTTACTCTGGCCTTAGCACCAAAGTTGGAGTGAAATATTTGGTCTACCCATCCTCTCTTTAGTTTATCATGGTTGCTGGACCAGAGATGGGTCTCTTGGAGCAAAACAACGTCCGGACTTAAGGATTTAAGATGAGCATACACTCGGCTACGCTTGACCAACTGTTTAATTCCTTTCACGTTCCAGCTGATAAAGCATGTGGAGCCTAGAGTATGTGAATTAGACATAGTTATTGTAATCAGAAATGAATGTTAGTACAATCACATGGCCAGCGTGCTGAAAGATCAGAGTTAAAATATAAAGAAAAGAAAAAACCTCGGACCCCTATGCTGGCCTTCCCCTGAAGGCTGCATCTACCTCTCCTAGACTACAGCAAAATGCTACCATGTTAAACTAAACCTCAGTAGAGCTCTATCCAGGGCGAACATAATCAAGTTTACACCAAGGCAAGGGGATTCTGAAGGGAACCACATCAGCCTTCACATCAGCCTTCAAACAATACATAGGTATATGTTTCCTCCCACTTGGAATGACTTAAAACACACACATACATACATACATACATACATACATACACAAATACATACATGTACAGTTGAAGTCAGAAGTTGACATACACTTAGGTTGGAATCATTAAAAATTGTTTTTCAACCACTCCACAAATTTCTTGTTAACAAACTATAGTTTTGGCAAGTTGGTTAGGACATCTACTTTGTGCATGACACAAGTAATTTGTACAACAATTGTTTACAGAGAGATTATTTCACTTATAATTCACTGGATCACAATTTATATACACTAAATTCACTGTGCCTTTAAACAGCTTGGAAAAATCCAGAAAATTTGAGTCAATTGGAGGTGTACCTGTGGATGTATTTCAAGGCCTACCTTCAAAATCAGTGCCTCTTTGCCTGACATTATGGGAAAAGCAAAAGAAATCAGCCAAGACCTCAGAAAGAAATGTGTAGACCTCCACAAGTCTGGTTCATCCTTGGGAGCAATTTCCAAGAGCCTGAAGGTACCACGTTCATCTGTAAAAACAATAGTACGCAAGTATAAACACCATGGGACCAGGCAGCCGTCATACCGCTTAGGAAGGAGACGCCTTCTGTCTCCTAGAGATGAACGTACTTTGGTGCGAAAAGTGCAAATCAATCCCAGAAAAACAGGACCTTGTGAAGATGCTGGAGGAAACAGGTACAAAAGTATCTATATCCACAGTAAAACGAGTCCTATTCACATAACCTGAAAGGCCACTCAACAAGGAAGAAGCCACTGCTCCAAACTAGCCATAGAAAAGCCATACTACGGTTTGCAACTGAACATGGGGACAGAGATTGTACTTTTTGGAGAAATGTCCCCTGGTCTGATTAACTTCTTAGGGAGCAGCTCCCGAGGTGACGGTTTTGGAGAGTCTGGCGTGCCCAAAGTAAAATGCCTCCCACTCAGGCCCAGAAAATAGGATATGCACATAATTAGTACTGTTGGATAGGAAACACTCTGAAGTTTCTAAGAGTGTTAAAATATTGTCTGTGAGTATAACACAACGGATATAGCAGGTGAAAACCAGAGGAATTTCTGTCCTGGAAAAAGTGGATTTGACACATTGCTCTCATTTTGAAACCCTCCCTATTGAAAATGACCATATAAGGGAGTAAGATTTCAGTACCTATTGCTTCCACTGGATGTCAACAGTCTCTAGACAGTGTTTTGATTATGTTTAGTTGTTCTGGATGGTAATAGAAGAAGAATTGGGAAGTGGTCACCAGATGTAAACAGAAGAGGATGCGCGTTTACCGGCTTGCGCGCGCTGTGGTTTTTTCCTTTCCTATCGTCCAGTTTATAATCCGGTTGAAATATTATACTAAATATACATAAGTGTTCCTAAGGGTACATTATCAATGATGTTTGATTGTTCTTGGACAAGTGTATAGGTATAGGTTGAACGAGTTCTCTTCACGGTTCAATGGGCGAGGGGACGCTGTATTTTCTCATCATAACGCACCAACCAAACGGAGATTTATGGATATAATAAATGACTTTTTCTAACAAAAGAACCATGGATTGTCTTCGTTGGACACTTGGGAAGCCCTCAGCAGAAGTTCTTCAAAAGGTAATTGATTTGTTTTCGCTGTGAAATGTGTTTTGTGTGAACCGCGATGGTTTATGAATTTATGCTAATGGTAAAATATTGGAGGTGCTACCCTCAAACAATCAAATGAAGTGCTTTCACCGTAAAGCCTTTTTGAAATCTGACAACACTGATATTGCCAAGAAGCAGAGCTTTTGATGACTATTGTGAGCGGACCAAGTAATTTGGTGTTACACTAAAGCGGAAAGGTGGAATAAACGAGTCAGGAGCAGGTTTGCTTAATTGAACAAAGTTCTCTATTGAGGGATTTCTTTCAACTCAAACACTCCAACACAATCAATGATAATCTCCCAAGGAAAACATAAATCTTCTTCTTCAGACCAATGAGGAACACCAGACGATTATCTTTAAACTATAACATAAATCACGGATTTGTCACCGTCTTAACAGTTCATTCGTGGATAGCTCCTCTCTCCTGTTGACCGTTCCCCAGAAGTAGTTTAACTTCTTGTCCTCATCGCCTTCCCAAAAGATATGTCTTCCCCTTCGGAGAAGCAAACACCCTTTCCTTTTTTTTTGTCCTCCTCCCTCTTGTAGGAGAAAGAGAATAGGTCATTAGTACCGTCAGCTGTGCTTAATTGTCTCTGGTCTCCTTGACTCACATGCATGGTTGGGCTACTATCCATGAGCCCAGCCTGCCCTCTGGTGGTCCTTCCACACTATGCAACACTTGTATATTGATGAATGTTTAATAATTCAACTTTTGGATTTTGAATTTGGCGCCTTGCATTCCACCACTCCCTAAGTAGTTAAACAAAAATAGAACCGTTTGGCCACAATGGCCATCGTTATGTTTGGAGGAAAAAGGGGGGAGGTTTGCAAGCCGAAGAACACCATCCCAACCGTGAAGCACAGGGGTGCCAGCATCATGTTGTGGGGGTGCTTTGCTGCAGGAGGGACTGGTGCACTTCACAAAATAGATGACATCATGAGGTAGGAAAGGATGTGGATATACTGAGCAACATCTCAAGAAGGAAGTTAAATGGGTCTTCCAAATGGACAATGACCCCAAGCATACTTCCAAAGTTGTGTCAAAATGGCTTAAGGACAGCAAAGTCAAGGTATTAGAGTGGCCATCACAAAGCCTTGACCTCAATCGCATAGAACATTTGTGGGCGGAACTGAAAAAGCATGTGCGAGCAAGGAGGCCTACAATCCTGACTTAGTTACACCAGCTCTGTCAGGAGAAATGGGCCAAAATTCACCCAACTTATTGAGGGAAGTTTGTGGAAGGCTACCCGAAACATTTGACCCAAGTTAAACAATTTAAAGGCAATGCTACCAAGTACTAATTGAGTGTATGTAAACTTCTGACCCACTGGGAATGTGATGAAATAAATAAAAGCTGAAATAAATCATTCTCTCTACTATTATACTATTTCACATTCTTAAAATAAAGTGGTGATCCTAACGGACCTAAGACAGGGAATTTTTACTAGGATTAAATGTCAGGAATTGTGAAAAACAGATTAAATGTATTTGGCTAAGATGTATGTAAAGTTCTGACTTCAACTGTATACACACTATGCAATATTTATATATATATACATACACTATTTATACAGCAGTATGTGGACACCCCTTCAAATTAGTGGATTCGGCCATTTCAGCCACATTCATTGTTGACAGGTGAGCACACAGCCATGCAATCTCCAAAGACAAACATTGGCAGTAGAATGGCCTTACTGAAGAACTCAGTGACATTTAACGTGGAACCGTCATAGGATGCCACCTTTCCAACAAGTCAGTTTGTCAAATATCTGCCCTGCTAGACCTTCCCCAGTCAACTGTAAGTGCTGATGTGGAAAAGTCTAGGCACAACAACAGCTCAGCCACAAAGTGGTAGACCACACAAGCTCACAGAACAGGACTGCCGAGTGCTGAAGCGCGTAGTGAGTAAAAATCATCTGTCCTCAGTTGCAACACTCACTACTGAGTTCCAAACTGCCTCTGGAAGCAACGTCAGCACAAGAACTGTTAGTCGGGAGCTTCATGAAATGGGTTTCCATGGCCGAGCAGCCGCACACAAGCCTAAGATCACCATGCGCAATGCCAAGCACTGGCTGGAGTGGTGTAAACCTCACCGCCATTAGACTCTGGAGCAGTGGAAACGCGATCTCTGGAGTAAAGAATCACACTTCACCATCTGGCAGTCCAACGGATTAATCTGGGTTTAACGAATGCCAGGATAATGCTACCAGCCCCAATGCATAGTGCCAACTGTAAAGTTTGGTGGAGGAATAATGGTCTGGGGCTGTTTTGTCATGGTTCGGGCTAGGCCCCTTAGTTCCAGTGAAGGGAAATCTTAACGCTACAGCATACAATAACATTGTAGACGATTCTGTGCTTCCAACTTTGCGGCAACAGTTTGGGGAAGGCCCTTCCCTGTTTCACCATGACAATGCCCCCGTGCACAAAGCAAGGTCCATACAGGAATGGTTTGTCGAGGTCGGTATGAAAGAACTTGGCTGGCCTGCACAGAGCCTTGACCTCAACCCCATCGAACACCTTTGGGATGAATTGGAACGCCGACTGCGAGCCAGGCCTAATCGCCCAACATCATTGCCCAACCTCACTAATGCTCTTGTGGCTGAATGGAAGCAAGTCCACACAGCAATGTTCCAACATCTAGTGGAAAGCCTTCCCAGAAGAGTGGAGGCTGTTATAGCAGCAACTCCATATGAATGACCATGATTTTGGAACGAGATGTTCGACGAGCAGGTTTCCACATACTTTTGGTCATGTGTATTTCCCTCCAACACATTTAGCAGCAGAGGGTTTATTTCTCTGCTCTTCAAAGGGATATCTAAGCAGAAGGGAGTCTGAAGTATCGAGACAGCTCTATAGAGTCTCTCTCTTTCTGTCTCTCTACTGGACTAGACGATGTCACCGACCAAACTTACTGATGTGCAGATTTTGTATCCGACTCCGAAGTCGAAGCGACACTGTTCGTCCATGGAGTAGTTGATCCCTGGCAGCTCCGGCAGCTGGGGCCAGTCGTGTTTGAACGGGTCGTCCAGGAGACAGTCATACGAACTACGAGATACAAGAAAAGTTTAATTTCATTTTCAGAAATGTTGTTAAATTAGTTTTTATTGTTTAACACTGGGCCTCGAGGAACCCCCCCCCCCCTTCATGCTAAGGAGCAGTCATTCTGACTGCAACACTCTAAAAACATTCATGAAGGTGTTAGGTAACATTAGAATACATATATTTTTTATGTAAAAAAACAACTGTTCAATAAATTGTACTTGTGGAGTGCCTTTGTTGCAACTATGAAACAGAAACCATGTGTGTAGGAACACGGTAACAAAGAGGCATGCACAGTAAGCAAAATGTGAGGTCAAATGATGAAAACAGTATCCCAAACATCATCATAAGCACCAAGTGTGCTTGATAAATAGAGAAGATCAGCACAAAAGCATTAAATGCATTATAATGAATAGAAGTGTTGATATGACAGCAGTCAAAACTACAATTATTATCAGCTCGTGTTTACATGGTCTGAGTTTTCACGCAATGGCATCAGTTGGATTTCATTTAGCGGTTATCCCTTGACCTGACAGTCAACACAAATCTTTGCAACTTTGACTTGCTTGACATACTTCCCACAAACACGTCGCTTTCAGGTGACACAGGTATCTTGGGTTCTGTTTGTTGTGCATCTGGCCACCTGGCACTGTCTCCTCCCGGGAAGCTATGCACAATCTGCAAAGTCTAGCGTGGAATCTCTGCTGCTGCCTTGGCCCTGCTGCCTTGACTCATGATGAAATCTCTCCTGTAGCCCCTATGCCAGACTCATAAAGAAGTCTCACCTGTAGCCCCTATGCCAGACTCATGATGAAGTCTCACCTGTAGCCCCTATGGCAGACTCATGATGAGTATCTCCTGTAGCCCTTATGGCAGACTCATTATGTAGTCTCTCCTGTAGCCCTTATGGCAGACTCATGATGAGTATCTCCTGTAGCCCCTATGCCAGACTCATGATGAAGTCTCACCTGTAGCCCCTATGCCAGACTCATGATGAAGTCTCACCTGTAGCCCCTATGGCAGACTCATGATGAGTATCTCCTGTAGCCCTTATGGCAGACTCATTATGTAGTCTCTCCTGTAGCCCTTATGGCAGACTCATGATGAGTATCTCCTGTAGCCTCTATGCCAGACTCATGATGAAGTCTCTACTGTAGCCCCTATGCCAGACTCATGAAGAAGTCTCTCCTGTAGCCTCTATGCCAGACTCATGATGAAGTCTCTCCTGTAGCCCCTATGCCAGACTCATGATATAGTCTCTCCTGTAGCCTCTATGCCAGACTCATGATGAAGTCTCTCCTGTAGCCCCTATGCCAGACTCATGATGAAGTCTCTCCTGTAGCCCCTATGCCAGACTCATGATGAAGTTTCTCCTGTAGCCCCTATGCCAGACTCATCATGAAGTCTCTCCTGTAGCCTCTATACCAGACTCATGATGAAGTCTCTCCTGTAGCTTCTATGCCAGACTTATAAAGAAGTCTCTCCTGTAGCCTCTATGCCAGACTCATGATAAAGTCTCTCCTGTAGCCCTTATGCCAGACTCATGAAGAAGTCTCTCCTGTAGCCTATATGCCAGACTCATGAAGAAGTCTCACCTGTAGCCCCTATGCCAGACTCATGAAGAAGTCTCTCCTGTAGCCTCTATGCCAGACTCATGATGAAGTCTCTCCTGTAGCCTCTATGCCAGACTCATGATGAAGTCTCTCCTGTAGCCTCTATGCCAGACTCATGATGAAGTCTCTCCTGTAGCCCCTATGCCAGACTCATGATGAAGTCTCTCCTGTAGCCCCTATGCCAGACTCATGATGACCCCTCTCCTGTAGCCCCTATGCCAGACTCATGATGAAGTCTCTCCTGTAGCCCCTATGCCAGACTCATGATGAAGTCTCTCCTGTAGCCCCTATGCCAGACTCATGATGAAGTCTCTCCTGTAGCCCCTATGCCAGACTCATGATGACCCCTCTCCTGTAGCCCCTATGCCAGACTCATGATGAAGTCTCTCCTGTAGCCCCTATGCCAGACTCATGATGAAGTCTCTCCTGTAGCCCCTATGCCAGACTCATGATGAAGTCTCTCCTGTAGCCCCTATGCCAGACTCATAAAGAAGTCTCCCCTGTAGCCTCTATGCCAGACTCATGATGAAGTCTCTCCTGGGCATAGTGTTGTTTATGCACTTCTTGATAGCATGTTGATAGCAGCCAAGTCAAGTATGTTGTAGAACACAACTACAGGCCAGCGGCAGGTGCCCCGTCTCAGAAATAGATTGGTGTGTTTTTTTACTTTCTAATTCTGACATGGGGTTGTTCAACAACATATGCATTTGTTCTCTTGATGGATTAATTTCAGAGGGACAAATTATCATGTTTGACACCATTCATTCCTATGTGAAGACTTGATTGCGCATTGAAGCCAAATGAAGTTGATTAAGAGTAAACCTAACCCTAACCCTAACCCTGGCCCCTCTCGTGGAGACATAACCAGGCCCCCAATGTCCAGTCTGGAGTGTGTCACCAATTCTGCTGGTTGGCTACTGTGGAGCAACCTGACGGTGCCAAAAGCTCTGGTCTGCCCTAGAAAGCCTAAGTAAATTACGATCGCCAGAAAGGCCCAAAACATTTTTGGGGATGGCAGTTTTGCATTCTAAAATGACTTTATTATGATCAATTTCGGTCCTCACTGTGAATTATTTGAAAGTTTGCTACAAATGGAGATGTTTAACACTAGAACCACCTTGCTTTTCAGCCTATCAGATGTGTGAATGGCGCTGGAGAAGATGGCTGACGTTTTAAGGGCTCCAAACCAACTGTGTTATTTTGTTAATTGTTTTGCGTTGTTTGTAACTTATTTGGAACATAATGTTGCTGCTACCGTCTCTTATGAACGAAAATAACTTCTGGACATCAGAACAGCGATTATTCACCACGGACTGGAAGAAGCTTTTTCCATTTACGAGTCTAACGAGAAAAATGGGGCGGAGGTCGGGCTGCCATCTGAGAATTCGTAGGGGAGCGAGTAAATCCCCACCGACATCCGTTCTATTGTCCAACGTGCAATCATTGGAAAATAAAATCGATGACCTACGAGCAAAATTAAACTACCAACGGGACAAACTTCACCGGCTCCAGCAGAAAAACTGACTGTTTTGGAGAGCCTGGCGTGCCCAAAGTAAAATGCCTCCCATTTAGGCCCAGAAAATGGGATATGCATATATTTAGTACCATTGGATAGGAAACACTCTGAATTTTCCAAAACTGTTAACCATTTGTCTGTGCGTCAATCACAACGCATTTGGCAGGCAAAACCCTGAGGAATCTCTGTCCTGAAAAAAGTCATTTTGACACATTGCTCATTTTTGAGCCCTCCCTATCCAAAATGACCATATATAGGCATGTGAACTCAGTGCACGTCGCTTCCTTATGATGTCATCAACCACGAGGCGGTGTTTTACTCCATCTTGGGGAATTTGGCCATTGATAAACAGCTTGGAGCGAGAGACCACGCTATGAAAACTCTTCAGAGTGCGCGTGCATGAGAAAGCGCTGTGCCTTATTTATCGTTTTTAGCGTTCAGTTTATATTCCGGCTGATTTATAATAGTACATATACGTAAAAGGGTTCCTAAGGATACATTTAAAACTATGTTTGATTGTTTTTGGACAAGTTTATAGGTAACATTTGAACGAGTTGGCGCGCGTTTCAAAAGAGTAATGGAGGCTGTCGTTTTGCATGAACCAAATGGAGGATTTATGGATAAAAGGCGTTACTTTTTCTAACAAAAGAACCATGGATTGTCTTCGTTGGACACTTAGGAAGACCTCAGCAGAAGTTCTTCAACAGGTAATTACTTTGTTTTCGCTGTGAAATGTGTTATGTGTGTGCCATGATTGCTAATCGATACATGGCTATTGGAAAATATGTGAGGTGCTACCCTCAAACAAATGAATGTGCTGCTTTCGCCGTAAAGCCTTTTCGAAATCTGACAACGCTGTGATATTGCCAAGAAACAGAGCTTTTGATGAGTATGGAACACTTGTATATAGCTGGATGTTTAATAATTCAATTTTCGGATTTTAAATCTGGCGCTACAGGTTTTAGCTGGTAGTGTCGGGATGATCCCGCTAGCGACCCACTGGTATTTGAGTCGTTAAAAACTGTAATATCTTATGTTTCACCGAGTCGTGGCTGAATGACGACATGAATAACATACAGCTGACGGGTTTTACACTGTATCGGCAGGACAGAATAGCAGCCTCTGGTAAGACATGGGGATGCGGTCTATGTATATTTGTAAACAACAGCTGGTGCATGATGTCTAAGGAAGTCTCAAGGTTTTGCTCGCCTGAGGTAGAATATCTCATGATAAGCTATAAAGGTCAATGTAAATAGTCCAATGGCCATTGAATGAATTGTTTAGCAGTCTTATGGCTTGGGGGTAGAAGCTGTTAAGGAGCCTTTTGGTCCGAGACTTGGCGCTCCGGTACCACTTGCCGTGCAGTAGCAGAGAAACCCAAGTCTATGACTTGGGTGACTGGAGTTTCTGACAATTTTATGGGCTTTCCTCTGACACCGCCTGGTATAGAGGTCCTGGATGGCAGGAAGCTTGGCCCCAGTGATGTACTGGACCGTAAGCACTACCCTCTGTAGCGCCTTACGGTCAGATGCTGAGCAGTTGCCATACCAGGCGGTGATGCAACCGGATGCTCTCGATGGTGCAGCTGTAGAACATTTAGAGGATCTGGGGACCCATGCCAAATCATTTCAGTCTCCTGGGGGGGAAAAGGTTTTGTCGTGCCGTCTTCACGACTGTCTTGGCGTGTTTGGACCATGATAGTTCGTTGGTGATGTGGACACCAAAGAACTTGAAACTCTGGACCCGCTCCACTACAGCCCCGTCGATGTTAACCTGTTTGAGCTAGGGGGCAGTATTTTGAAGTTCGGATGAAAAACGTGCCCAAAGTAAACTGCCTGTTACTCAGGCCCAGAAGCAAGGATATGCATATTCGTCTGAGGGCATAGTGGGATTTCTTATAAGCATCTGGTTTAATGTCCCTCTCCTTGAAAGTGGCAGCTCTAGCCTTTAGCTCGATGCGGATGTTGCCTGTAATCCATGGCTTCTGGTTGGTATATGTACGTACGGTCACTGTGGGGACGACGTCGTCGATGCACTTGTTGACGAAACCGATGACTGAGGTGGTATACTCCTCAATGCCATTGGATTAATCCCGGAACATATTCCAGTCTGTGCTAGCAAAACAGTCCTGTAGCGTAGCATCTGCGTCATCTGACCACTTCCGTATTGAGCAAGTCACTGGAACTTCCTACTTTAGTTTTTGCTTGTAAGCAGGAACCAGGAGGATAGAATTATGGTCAGATTTGCCAAATGGAGGGCAAGGGAGAGCTTTGTATGCATCTCTGTATGTGGAGTAAAGGTGGTCTAGAGTTTTTTTCCCCCTGGTTGCACATGTGACACAAAAATGTGTTAAAACTGATTTAAGTTTGCCTGCATTAAAGTCCCCGGCCACTAGGAGCGCCGCTTCTGGATGAGCATTTTCTTGTTTGCTTATGGCCTTATAGAGTTGGTTGAGTGCAGTCTTAGTGCCAGCATCGGTCTGTGGTGGTAAATAGACGGCTACCAATAATATAAACTCAGCAAAAAAAGAAACGTCCTCTCACAGTCAACTGCGATTATTTTCAGCAAACCTAACATTTGTTATGTTCATACAAATATTTACACGATTCAACAACTGAGACAGATCAAAAGTAACAGTCAGTATCTGGTGTGGCCACCAGCTGCTATAATTACTGCAGTGCATCTCCTCCTCATGGACTGCACCAGATTTGCCAGTTCTTGCTGTGAGATGTTACCCCACTCTTCCACCAAGGCACCTGCAAGTTCCCAGACATTTCTGGGGGGAATGGCCCTAGAACTCACCCTCCGATCCAACAGGTCCCAGACGTGCTCAATGGGTTTGAGAACTGGGCTCTTCGCTGGCCATGGCAGAACACTGACATTCCTGCCTTGCAGGAAATCACGCACAGAACGAGCAGTATGGCTGGTGGCATTGTCATGCTGGAGGGTTATGTCAGGATGAGCCTGCAGGAAGGGCACCACATGAGGGAGGAGGGTGTCTTCCCTGTAACGCATAGCATTGAGATTGCCTGCAATGACAACAAGCTCAGTCCGATGATGCTGTGACACACCGCCCCAGACCATGACGGACCCTCCACATCCAAATTGATCCCGCTCCAGGGTACAGGCCTCGGTGTAACGCTCATTCCGTTGACAAAAAACGCGAATCTGACCATCACCCCTGGTGAGACAAAACCACGACCCGTCAGTGAAGAGCACTTTTTACCAGTCCTGTCTGGTCCAGCAATGGTGGGTTTGTGCCCATAGGCGACGCTGTTGCCGGTGATGTCTGGTGAGGACCTGCCTTACAACAGGCATACAAGCCCTCAGTCCAGCCTCTCTCAGCCTATTGAGGACAGTCTGAGCGCTGAATGAGGGATTGTGCGTTCCTGGTGTGACTCTGGCAGTTGTTGTTGCCATCCTGTACCTGTCCCGCAGGTGTGATGTTCGCATGTACCGATCCTCTGCAGGTGCTGTTACACGTGGTCTGCCACTGCGAGGAGGATCAGCTGCCTGTCCTGTCTCCCTGAAGCGCTGTCTTAGGCATCTCACAGTACGGACAATGTAATGTATTGCCCTGGCCACATCTGCAGTCCTCATGCTTCCTTGCAGCATTCCTAAGGCACGTTCATGCAGATGAGCAGGGACCCTGGGCATCTTTCTTTTGCTGTTTTTCAGAGTCAGCAGAAAGGCCTCTTTAGTGTCCTAAGTTTTCATAACTGTGACCTTAATTGCCTACCGTCTGTAAGCTGTTAGTGTCTTAACAACCGTTCCACAGATGCATATTCATTAATTGTTTATGGTTCATTGAACAAGCATGGGAAACAGTGTTTAAACCCTTTACAATGAAGATCTGTGAAGCTATTTGGATTTTTATGAATTATCTTTGAAAGACAGGGTCCTGAAAAAGGGACGTTTCTTTTTTTTGCTGAGTTTAGATAGTGTGGTCTACAGCTTATCATAAGGTACTCTACCTCAGGCGAGCAATATCTCGAGACTTCTTTAATATTAGACATCGCGCATCAGCTGTTAATGACAAATAGACACAACCATACAAAGCTCTCCCTCGCCCTCCATTTGGCAAATCTGACCATAATTCCATCTTCCTGATTCCTGCTTACAAGCTAAAATTAAAGCAGGAAGCACCAGTGACTCAGTCAATAAAAAAGCGATCAGATGAAGCAGATGCTAAGCTACAGGACTGTTTTGCTATCACAGACTGGAATATGTTCCTGGATTCTTCCGATGGCATTGAGGAGTACACCACATCAGTCACTGGCTTCAACAATAAGAGCATCGATGACGTCATCCCCACAGAGACCATACGTACATACCCCAACCAGAAGCCATGGATTACATGGCAACATCCACGCTGAGCTAAAGGGTAGAGCTGCCACTTTCATGGAGCGGGACTCTAACCCGGAAGCTTATAAGTAATCCTGCTTGCCAATGAACCATCAAACAGGGAAAGCATCAATACAGGACTAAGATTGAATCGTACTACACTGGCTCCGACGCTCGTCGGATGTGGCAGGGCTTGCAAACTATTACAGACTACAAAGGGAAGCACCGCCGAGAGCTACCCAGTGACACGAGCCTAACAGACGAGCTAAATTATTTCTATGCTTGCTTCGAGGCAAATAACACTGAAACATGCATGAGAGCATCAGCTGTTCCGGACGACTCTGTGATCACGCACTCCGCAGCCGATGTGAGTAAGTCCCTTAAAACAGGTCAACATTCACAAGGCCGGGGGGGCCAGACGGACTACCAGGATGTGTACTCCAAGCATGCGCTGACCAACTGGAAAGTGTCTTCACTGACATTTTCAACCTCTCCCTGTCTGATTCTGTAATACCAACATGTTTCAAGCAGACCACCATAGTCCCTGTGCCCAAGAACACTAAGGTAACCTGCCTAAATGACTAACGACCCGTAGCACTCATGTCTGTTGCCATGAAGTGCTGGTCATGGCTCACATCAACACCCTTATCCTAGAAACCCTAGACCGAGTCCAATTTGCATACCACCCAGACAGATCCATAGATGATGCAATCTCTATTGCACTCCACCCTGCCCTTGCCCACCTGGACAAAAGGAACACCTATGTGAGAATGCTCTTCATTGACTACAGCTCAGCGTTCAACACCATAGTGCCCTCAAAGTTCATCACTAAGCTAAGGACCCTGGGACAAAGCACCTCCCTCTGAAACTGGATCCTGGATTTCCTGACGGGCCGCGCCAAGGTGGTAAGGGTAGGTACAACACATCCGCCACGCTGATCCTCAACACTGGGGCCCCTCAGGGGTGCGTGCTCAGTCCCCTCCTGTACTCCCTGTTCACTCATGGCTGCATGGCCAGGCACGACTCCAACACCATCATTAAGTTTGCCAATGACACAACAGTGGCAGGCCTGGTCACCGACAATGACGAGACAGCCTATAGGGAGAAGGTCAGAGACCTGGCCTTGTGGTGCCAGGACAACAACCTCTCACTCAACATGATTAAGACAAAGGAGATGATTGTGGACTACAAGAAAAAGAGGACAGAGCACGCCCCCATTCTCATCGACGGGGCTGCAGTGGAGCAGGTTGAGAGCTTCAAGTTCCTTGGCATCCACATCACCAACAAACTAACATGGTCCAAGCACACCAAGACAGTCGTGAAGAGGGAACAACAAAACCTATTCCCCCTCAGGAGATTTGGCATAGGTCCTCAGATCGTCAAAGTGTTCTACAGCTGCACCATCAAGAGCATCCTGACCAGTTGCATCACTGCCTAGTATGGCAAATGCTCGGCCTCCGACCGCAAGGCACTACAGAGGGTAGTAGGTACGGCCCAGTTCATCACTGGGGCCAAGCTTCCTGCCATCCAGGACCTCTATACCAGGCGGTGTCAGAGGAAGGCCCTAAAAATTGTCTAAGACTCCAATTGTCT
Organism: Brachymystax lenok tsinlingensis; assembly: GCA_030435695.1. Taxonomy (NCBI): domain Eukaryota; kingdom Metazoa; phylum Chordata; class Actinopteri; order Salmoniformes; family Salmonidae; genus Brachymystax; species Brachymystax lenok. The sequence goes on from CM059807.1 coordinate 766,754, forward strand.
AAGACTCCAGCCACCCTAGTCATAGATGTTCTCTCTGCTACCGCACTGCAAGCGGTACTGGAGTGCCAAGTCTAGGTCCAAGAGGCTTCTTAACAGCTTCTACCCCCAAGCCATAAGACTACTCAACAGCTAATCAAAGGGCTATCCAGACCCCTCTTTTATGCTGCTTCTACTCTCTGTTTATTATCTAAGCATAGTCACTTTAAATCTACCGACATGTACATATTACCTCAATTACCTCGACTAACCGAAGCCCCCGCACATTGACTCTGTACCCGAACCCTAACCCCTGTATAAAGCCTCGCTATTGTTATTTTACTGCTGCTCTTTAATTATTTGTTACTTTTATTTTCAATTTTTTTACTTAACCCTTGTTTTTCGTAAAACTTCTTGAAGCATTGTTGGTTAAGGGCTTGTAAGTAAGCATTTCACTCTAGGCAGAGTTGAAAAAAAAAGACATATCTCAGACTGGCCAATAAAGATAAAAGATTAAGATGGGCAAAAGAACACAGACACTAGAGGAACTCTGAATAGGCGACTCCAGCATCCTGGAGCATCCTGATAATGGGCCGCTGTACGCCTAAGTAGATATTCCATAAAGAAATCTGCTGTTTCCAGCTACAATAGTCATTTACAACATTAACAATGTTTACTGTGTTTTTCTGATCAATTTGATGTTATTTTAATAGACAAAAAATTTGCTTTTCTTTCAAAAACAAGGACATTACTAAGTGACCCCATACTTTCAATGGTAGTGTATGTTTTACATTTGAGATTATTCAAAGTAGCAACCCTTTGCCTTGATGACAGCTTTGCACACTCCTGTAGACCCTATGCCAGACTCATGAGAGTTTTACAATTAAAATATGGTAGTCTGCATTGTGTCCAAACGTTTGACTGGTACTGTATATAACATTCTATTGGTTTCACGAATTTTCATCTTTCCACTGATATGGAAAGCCTTTGAGCAAGTACTTGGTTTCGACATCGGCGGCTAACCAAAACTTAATTCCAAATTTGTCCCGTTTGTTGGCAATTTGTCTAGTACTGGGTAAAACGGTACCAAGCTTTTTTTGGAAAAAAAGTCCACCAATACCTATCAGACCATAATGACTCCATAACCATACCTATTAGACCAAAAGAAATGACACCACAACAAAACCTATCAGACCAAAATAAATGACTCCAAAACCATACCTATCAGACCATAATGACTCCACAAACATACCTATCAGACCATATTACTCCAAAACCATACCTATCAGACCATATTACTCCACAACCATACCTATCAGACCATATTACTCCACAACCATACCTATCAGACCATATTACTCCACAACCATACCTATCAGACCATAATGACTCCACAACCATACCTATCAGACCATATTACTCCACAACCATACCTATCAGACCATATTACTCCACAACCATACCTATCAGACCATATTACTCCACAACCATACCTATCAGACCATATTACTCCAAAACCATACCTATCAGACCATAATGACTCCACAACCATACCTATCAGACCATATTACTCCACAACAATACCTATCAGACCATAATGACTCCACAACCATACCTATCAGACCATATTACTCCACAACCATACCTATCAGACCATATTACTCCACAACAATACCTATCAGACCATAATGACTCCACAACCATACCTATCAGACCATATTACTCCACAACCATACCTATCAGACCATATTACTCCACAACCATACCTATCAGACCATAATGACTCCATAACCATACCTATTAGACCAAAAGAAATGATACCACAACAAAACCTATCAGACCTAAATAAATGACTCCAAAACCATACCTATCAGACCATAATGACTCCACAAACATACCTATCAGACCATATTACTCCAAAACCATACCTATCAGACCATAATGACTCCACAACCATACCTATCAGACCATAATGACTCCACAACCATACCTATCAGACCATATTACTCCACAACCATACCTATCAGACCATATTACTCCACAACCATACCTATCAGACCATATTACTCCAAAACCATACCTATCAGACCATAATGACTCCACAACCATACCTATCAGACCATATTACTCCACAACAATACCTATCAGACCATAATGACTCCACAACAATACCGATCAGACCATAATGACTCCACAACTATACCTATCAGACGATAATGACTCCACAACCATACCTATCAGACCATATTACTCCACAACCATACCTATCAGACCATATTACTCCACAACCATACCTATCAGACCATATTACTCCACAACAATACCTATCAGACCATAATGACTCCACAACCATACCTATCAGACCAGATTACTCCACAACAATACCTATCAGACCATAATGACTCCACAACAATACCTATCAGACCATATTACTCCAAAACAATACCTATCAGACCAAAATACTCCATAACCATACATATCAGACCATATTACTCCACAACCATACCTATCAGACAATAATGACTCCACAACAATACCTATCAGACCATAATGACTCCACAACCATACCTATCAGACCATAATGACTCCACAACCATACCTATCAGACCATAATGACTCCACAACCATACCTATCAGACCATAATGACTCCACAACCATACCTATCAGACCATATTACTCCACAACCATACCTATCAGACCATAATGACTCCACAACCATACCTATCAGACCATAATGACTCCACAACCATACCTATCAGACCATAATGACTCCACAACCATACCTATCAGACCAAAATACTCCACAACTATACCTATCAGACGATAATGACTCCACAACCATACCTATCAGACCATATTACTCCACAACCATACCTATCAGACCATATTACTCCACAACCATACCTATCAGACCATAATGACTCCATAACCATACCTATTAGACCAAAAGAAATGATACCACAACAAAACCTATCAGACCTAAATAAATGACTCCAAAACCATACCTATCAGACCATAATGACTCCACAAACATACCTATCAGACCATATTACTCCAAAACCATACCTATCAGACCATAATGACTCCACAACCATACCTATCAGACCATAATGACTCCACAACCATACCTATCAGACCATAATGACTCCACAACCATACCTATCAGACCAAAATACTCCACAACCATACCTATCAGACCATAATGACTCCACAACCATACCTATCAGACCATATTACTCTACAACCATACTTATCAGACCAAAATACTCCACAACAATACCTATCAGACCATAGTGACTCAACAACCATACCTATCAGACCATATTACTCCACAACCATACCTATCAGACCGTAAAGACTCCACAACCATACCTATCAGACCATATTACTCCACAACAATACCTATCAGACCATAATGACTCCACAACCATAACATCAGACCAAAATACTCCACAACAATACCGATCAGACCATAATGACTCCACAACCATAACATCAGACCATAATGACTCCACAACCATACCTATCAGACCAAAATACTCCACAACCATACCGATCAGACCATAATGACTCCACAACCATACCTATCAGACCAAAATACTCCACAACAATACATATCGGACCATATTACTCCACAACCATACCTATCAGACCATAATGACTCCACAACCATACCTATCAGACCATAATGACTCCACAACCATACATATCAGGCCATACATATCAGACCATATTACTCCTCAACAATACCTATCAGACCAAAATACTCCACAACCATACCTATCAGACCATGTTACTCCACAACCATACCTACCAGACCATAATGACTCCACAACCATACCTATCAGACCAAAAACCACCACAACAATACCTATCAGACCATAATGACTCCACAACCATACCTATCAGACCATAATGACTCCACAACCATACCTATCAGACCATAATGAATCCACAACCATACCTATCAGACCATATTACTCCACAACAATACCTATCAGACCAAAATGACTCCACAACAATACCTATCAGACTAAAATGATTCCACAACAATACCTATCAGACCAAAATACTCCACAACAATACATATCAGACCATAATGACTCCACAACCATACCTATCAGACCATAATGACTCCACAACCATACCTATCAGACCATAATGACTCCACAACCATACCTATCATACCATATTACTCCACAATCATACCTATCAGACCGTAATGACTCCACAACCATACCTATCAGACCATAATGACTCCACAACCATTCCTATCAGACCATATTACTCCACAAACATACCTATCAGACCATATTACTCCACAACAATACCTATCAGACCGTAATGACTCCACAACCATACCTATCAGACCATAATGACTCCACAACCATTCCTATCAGACCATATTACTCCACAAACATACCTATCAGACCATAATACTCCACAACAATACCTATCAGACAAAAATGACTCCACAACAATACCTATCAGACTAAAATGACTCCACAACAATACCTATCAGACCAAAATACTCCACAACAATACATATCGGACCATAATGACTCCACAACCATACCTATCAGACCATAATGACTCCACAACCATACCTATCATACCATATTACTCCACAATCATACCTATCAGACCGTAATGACTCCACAACCATACCTATCAGACCATAATGACTCCACAACCATTCCTATCAGACCATATTACTCCACAAACATACCTATCAGACCATAATGACTCCACAACCATACTTATCAGACCATAATACTCCACAACAATACCTATCAGACAAAAATGACTCCACAACAATACCTATCAGACTAAAATGACTCCACAACAATACCTATCAGACCAAAATACTCCACAACCATACCTATAGACCATATTACTCCACAACCATACCTATCAGACCAAAATACTCCACAACAATACATATCGGACCATATTACTCCACAACCATACCTATCAGACCATATTACTCCACAACCATACCTATAGACCATATTACTCCACAACCATACCTATCAGACCAAAATACTCCACAACAATACATATCGGACCATATTACTCCACAACCATACCTATCAGACCATAATGACTCCACAACAATACCTATCAGACCATATTACTCCACAACCATACCTATCAGACCATAATGACTCCACAACCATACCTATCAGACCATATTACTCCACAACCATACCTATCAGACCATATTACTCCACAACCATACCTATCAGACCATAATGACTCCACAACCATACCTATAGACCATATTACTCCACAACCATACCTATCAGACCATATTACTCCACAACAATACATATCGGACCATATTACTCCACAACCATACCTATCAGACCATAATGACTCCACAACCATACCTATAGACCATATTACTCCACAACCATACCTATCAGACCATATTACTCCACAACCATACCTATCAGACCATATTACTCCATAACCATACCTATCAGACCAAAATACTCCATAGCAATACATATCAGACCATATTACTCCACAACCATACCTATCAGACCATATTACTCCATAACCATACCTATCAGACCAAAATACTCCACAGCAATACATATCAGACCATATTACTCCACAACCATACCTATCAGACCATATTACTCCATAACCATACCTATCAGACCAAAATACTCCACAGCAATACATATCAGACCATATTACTCCATAACCATACCTATCAGACCAAAATACTCCACAGCAATACATATCAGACCATATTACTCCACAACCATACCTATCAGACCATAATGACTCCACAACCATACCTATCAGACCATATTACTCCACAACCATACCTATCAGACCATAATGACTCCACAACCATACCTATAGACCATATTACTCCACAACCATACCTATCAGACCATATTACTCCACAACCATACCTATCAGACCATATTACTCCATAACCATACCTATCAGACCAAAATACTCCACAACAATACATATCAGACCATATTGACTCCACAACCATACCTATCAGACCATATTACTCCACAACCATACCTATCAGACCATAATGACTCCACAACCATACCTATTAGACCATATTACTCCACAACAATACCTATCAGACCATAATGACTCCACAACCATACCTATCAGACCATAATGACTCCACAACAATACCTATCAGACCATAATGAATCCACAACCATACCTATCAGACCATATTACTCCACAACAATGAGGTAAAAATGAGGTAGGATAAGGGAGGTAAGGCAATAAATAGGCCATAGTGGTGAAATAATTACAATATAGCAATTAAACACTGGAGTGATAGATGTGCAGAAGATGAGTGTGCAAGTAGAGATACTGGGGTGGAAAAGGAGCAAAAATAAATAAATAAATAACAATATGGGGATGAGGTAGTTGGATGGGCTATTTACAGACAGGCTATTTACAGGTGCAGTGATCTGTGAGCTGCTCTGACAGCTGGCGCTTAAAGCTAGTGAGGGAGATATGAGTCTCCAGCTTTAGTGATTTTTGCAGTTCGTTCCAGTCATTGGCAGCAGAGAACTGGAAGGAAAGGCAGCTGAAGTAGGAATTGGCTTTGGGGGTGACCAGTGAAATATACCTACTGGAGCGTGTGCTACGGGTGGGTGCTGCTATGGTGACCAGTGAGCTGAGATAAGGCGGAGCTTTACCTAGCATAGACTTATAGATGACCTGGAGCCAGTGGGTTTGGCGACGAATATGAAGCGAGGGTCAGCCAACGAGAGCATACAGGTCACAGTGGTGGGTAGTATATGGGGCTTTGGTGACAAAACGGATGGCACTGTGATAGACTGCATCCAATTTTCTGAGTAGAGTGTTAGAGGCTATTTTGTAAATGACATCGCCGAAGTCAAGGATTGGTAGGATAGTCCGTTTTACGAGGGTATGTTTGGCAGCATGAGTGAAGGATGCTTTGTTGCGAAATAGGAAGTCAATTCTAGATTTAATTTTGGATTGGAGATGCTTAATGTGAGTCTTACAGTCTAACCAGACACCTAGGTATTAGTTGTCACATATTCTAAGTCAGAACCGTCCAGAGTAGGGGCGGCAGGTAGCCTAGTGGTTAGAGTGTTGGACTTGTAACCGGAGGGTTGAAAGTTCGAATCCCTGAGCTGACAAGGAAAAAATCTGTTGTTCTGCCCCTGAACAAGGCAGTTAACCCACTGTTCCCACTAGAAGACGTGGATGTCGATTAAGGCAGCCCCCCGCACCTCTCTGATTCAGAGGGGTTGGGTTAAATGCGGAAGACACATTTCGGTAGAAGGCATTTGGTTGTACTGACTAATAATGGTGACTGACTTTAGTGATGCTGGAAGTGTGGGCAGCGATACCTTTCAGACCATAATGACTAGTACTGTAATGGTAGTACTGTAAACTCTCAGTAAAGTACAGTACCATGGTAGTCTGTAAACTCTCAGCAGAGTACAGTCCACAGTAGTCTGTAAACTTTCAGTAGGGTACAGTCCCATGTTAGTACTGTAAACTCTCAGTATAGTACATTACCAAGGTAGTACCGTAAACTCTATTATTAATATTAATAGTAATATTAAAGTGTTGCAATAGTAAAGTAATAATAATAGTAAAAGTATTAGTTTTGTTAACAGTAAAGCAATAGTATTGTTTTAGTAAGAGTAAAGTAAAAGTAATAGTATTAGTTTTAGTAAGAGTAAAGTAAAAGTAATAGTATTAGTTTTATTAACAGTAAAGTAATAGTATTAGTATAAGTTTTAGTAACAGTAAAGTAATAGTATTGTTTTAGTAACTGTAAAGTAATAGTATTGTTTTAGTAACAGTAAAGTAATAGTTTTAGTAACAGTAAAGTAATAGAAGTAGTATTAGTTTTAGTAACAGTAAAGTAATATTAATAATATTGTTTTAGTAAATGTAAAGTAATAGTTTTGTTTTAGTAACAGTAAAGTAATAGTATTGTTTTAGTAACAGTAAAGTAATAGTAATAGTATTAGTAACAGTAAGTAATATTAATAGTTTAGTTTTAGTAACAGTAAAGTAATAGCATTATTTTTAGTAAGAGTAAAGTAATAGTATTGTTTTAGTAACAGTAAAGTAATAGTAATAGTATTAGTAACAGTAAGTAATATTAATAGTTTTGTTTTAGTAACAGTAAAGTAATAGTATTAGTTTTAGTAATAGTAAAGTAATAGCATTGTTTTAGTAACTGTAAAGTAATAGTATTAGTTTTAGTAACAGTAAAGTAATAGTTTTGTTTTAGTACCAGTAAAGTAATAGTATTAGTTTTAGTAACAGTAAAGTAATAGTACAAGTATTCGTTTTAGTGACAGTAAAGCACTATTAATAGTATTAGTTTTAGTAACAGTGAAGTAATAGTAACATTATTGTTCTAGTAACATTAAAGTAATAGTATTAATTTTAGTAACAGTGAATAAAGTAATAGTATTGTTTTAGTAACAATAAAGTAATAGAAATAGTATTGTTTTAGTAAAAGTAAAGTAATAGTATTAGTAACAGTAAAGTAATAGTATTAGTTTTAGTAACAGTAAAGTACTATTAATAGTATTTGTTTTCGTAACAGTAAAGTAATAGTAACAATATTGTTTTAGTAACAGTAAAGTACTATTAATAGTTTTAGTAACAGTAAAGTGCTATTAATAGTATTCGTTTTCGTAACAGTAAAGTACTATTAATAGTTTTAGTAACAGTAAAGTACTATTAATAGTATTCGTTTTCGTAACAGTAAAGTACTATTAATAGTATTAGTTTTAGTAACAGTAGTACTAGTAACAGTATTAGCAGTAGTTTAGTAACAGTAAAGTAATAGTAATAGTATTAGTTTTAGTAACAGTAAAGCAATAGTAACATTATTGTTTTAGTAACAGTAAAGTACTATTAATAGTATTAGTTTTAGTAATAGTAGTAATAGTAACAGTACTGTTTTAGTAACAGTAAGGTAATAGTTATAGTATTAGTTTTAGTAACAGTAAAGTAATAGTAACACTATTGTTTTTGTAACAGTAAAGTAATAGTAACAGTATTGTTTAGTAACAGTAAAGTAATAGTAATATTAGTTTTAGTAACAGTAAAGTAATAGTAATAATATTAGTTTTAGTAACAGTGAAGTAATAGTAACAGTATTGTTTTTGTAACAAAGTAATAGTAATAGTATTAGTTATAGTAACATTATTGTTTAGTAACAGTAAAGTAATAGTAATATTACTGTTTTAGTAACAGTAAAGTAATAGAATTAGTTTTAGTAACAGTAAAGTAATAGTAATAATATTAGTTTTAGTAACAGTAAAGTAATAGTAATAGTATTAGTTTTAGTAACAGTAAAGTAGTAATAGTAAAGTAATAGTAATAGTATTGTTTTAGTAACAGTAAAGTAATAGTAATAGTATTCGTTTTAGTAACAGTAAAGTAATAGTAATAGTATTAGTTTTAGTAACAGTAAAGTAATAGTAATAGTATTGTTTTAGTAACAGTAAAGTAATAGTAATATTATTGTTTTAGTAACAGTAAAGTAATAGTAACAATATTGTTTTAGTAACAGTAAAGTACTATTAATAGTATTAGTTTTAGTAACAGTAAAGTACTATTAATAGTATTGTTTTAGTAACAGTAAAGTAATAGTAACATTATTGTTTTTAGTAACAGTAAAGTACTATTAATAGTATTAGTTTTAGTAACAGTAAAGTACTATTAATAGTATTAGTTTTAGTAACAGTAAAGTAATAGTAATAGTATTAGTTTTAGTAACAGTAAAGTAATAGTATTAGTTTTAGTAACAGTAAAGTACTAAGTATTATTGTTTTTAGTACTAAAGTACTATTAGTATTAGTTTAGTATAGTACTATTAATAGTATTAGTTTTAGTACCAGTAAAGTAATAGTATTAGTTTTAGTAACAGTAAAAGAATTGTATTCATTTTAGTAACAGTAAAGTAATAGTAATAATACTAGAAATAGTACACGTATTAGTAATATTAGTAATGGTAAATGTAACGAAAAAGTAAAGTAAAAATATTAGTAAAAGTAGGTTAATAGAGGGTAAAATACTGTATATATCTCTTGAGCTCCTGTCCACTACACATGGACCAGTGGTATCGGTGGAAGGCAGCTTGAACCAGTGGAGCCATCACACTCCCCATGGCTGTCTCGTCTCCACAACGATTCCCCTGACCATCGTGCTCCATACCCAGTCTGTACACACAAGAAAGAGAGAAAAAGAGATAGAAAGAGAGAGAGAGTTAGGGACGTTGTCAGGGACGTTGATCCTAATAAGATTTAATTTGACTTGGAAAATATGTTAACTCTCCAGCTCCTGTGGGTTCCCCACTACCTCTCCAGCTCCCCACTACCTCTCCAGCTCCCCACTACCTCTCCAGGTCCCCACTACCTCTCCAGGTCCCCACTACCTCTCCACCTCCTCTGGGTTCCCCAATTTCACTCCAGTTCCCCACTACCTCTCCAGTTCCGGACTACCACTCCAGATCCCCACTACCTCTCCAGGTCCCCACTACCTCTCCAGGTCCCCATTACCTCTCCAGGTCCCCACTACCTCTCCAGTTCCCCACTACCTCTCCAGTTCCCCACTACCTCTCCAGGTCCCCACTACCTCTCCAGGTCCCCACTACCTCTCCAGGTCCCCACTACCTCTCCAGTTCCCCACTACCTCTCCAGTTCCCCACTACCTCTCCAGGTCCGACTACCTCTCCAGTTCCCCACTACCTCTCCAGTTCCCCACTACCTCTCCAGCTCCTTTGGCTTCCCCACTACCTCTCCAGCTCCCCACTACCTCTCCAGCTCCCCACTACCTCTCCAGCTCCCCACTACCTCTCCAGCTCCCCACTACCTCTCCAGCTCCCCACTACCTCTCCAGTTCCCCACTACCTCTCCAGGTCCCCACTACCTCTCCAGGTCCCCACTACCTCTCCAGGTCCCCACTACATCTCCAGTTCCCCACTACCTCTCCAGTTCCGGACTACCACTCCAGTTCCCCACTAACTCTCCAGATCCCCACAACCTCTCTAGGTCCCCACTACCTCTCCAGGTCCCCACTACCTCTCCAGGTCCCCACTACCTCTCCAGGTCCCCATTACCTCTCCAGGTCCCCACTACCTCTCCAGTTCCCCACTACCTCTCCAGGTCCCCACTACCTCTCCAGGTCCCCACTACCTCTCCAGGTCCCCACTACCTCTCCAGGTCCCCACTACCTCTCCAGGTACCACTACCTCTCCAGATCCCCACTACCTCTCCAGTTCCCCACTACCTCTCCAGGTCCGACTACCTCTCCAGTTCCCCACTACCTCTCCAGTTCCCCACTACCTCTCCAGCTCCTTTGGCTTCCCCTCAAACTCTCCAGCTCCCCACTACCTCTCCAGCTCCCCACTACCTCTCCAGTTCCCCACTACCTCTCCAGTTCCCCACTACCTCTCCAGCTCCCCACTACCTCTCCAGTTCCCCACTACCTCTCCAGCTCCTTTGGCTTCCCCACTACCTCTCCAGCTCCCCACTACCTCTCCAGCTCCCCACTACCTCTCCAGCTCCCCACTACCTCTCCAGTTCCCCACTACCTCTCCAGTTCCCCACTACCTCTCCAGTTCCCCAATACCTTTCCAGCTCCCCACTACCTCTCCAGGTCCCCACTACCTCTCCAGTTCCCCACTACCTCTCCAGCTCCCCACTACCTCTCCAGTTCCCCACTACCTCTCCAGTTCCCCACTACCTCTCCAGTTCCCCACTACCTCTCCAGGTCCCCACTACATCTCCAGGTCCCCACTACATCTCCAGTTCCCCACTACCTCTCCAGTTCCGGACTACCACTCCAGTTCCCCACTAACTCTCCAGGTCCCCACTACCTCTCCAGGTCCCCACTACCTCTCCAGGTCCCCACTACCTCTCCAGTTCCGCACTACCTCTCCAGTTCCCCACTACCTCTCCAGTTCCCCACTACCTCTCCAGTTCCCCACTACCTCTCCAGCTCCCCACTACCTCTCCAGCTCCCCACTACCTCTCCAGTTCCCCACTACCTCTCCAGCTCCTTTGGCTTCCCCACTACCTCTCCAGCTCCCCACTACCTCTCCAGCTCCCCACTACCTCTCCAGGTCCCCACTACCTCTCCAGGTCCCCACTACCTCTCCAGGTCCCCACTACATCTCCAGGTCCCCACTACATCTCCAGTTCCCCACTACCTCTCCAGTTCCGGACTACCACTCCAGTTCCCCACTAACTCTCCAGATCCCCACAACCTCTCTAGGTCCCCACTACCTCTCCAGGTCCCCACTACCTCTCCAGGTCCCCACTACCTCTCCAGGTCCCCATTACCTCTCCAGGTCCCCACTACCTCTCCAGTTCCCCACTACCTCTCCAGGTCCCCACTACCTCTCCAGGTCCCCACTACCTCTCCAGGTCCCCACTACCTCTCCAGTTCCCCACTACCTCTCCAGTTCCCCACTACCTCTCCAGATCCCCACTACCTCTCCAGTTCCCCACTACCTCTCCAGGTCCGACTACCTCTCCAGTTCCCCACTACCTCTCCAGTTCCCCACTACCTCTCCAGCTCCTTTGGCTTCCCCTCAAACTCTCCAGCTCCCCACTACCTCTCCAGCTCCCCACTACCTCTCCAGCTCCCCACTACCTCTCCAGTTCCCCACTACCTCTCCAGCTCCTTTGGCTTCCCCACTACCTCTCCAGCTCCCCACTACCTCTCCAGCTCCCCAATACCTTTCCAGCTCCCCACTACCTCTCCAGCTCCCCAATACCTCTCCACCTCCCCACTACCTCTCCAGCTCCCCACTACCTCTCCAGTTCCCCACTACCTCTCCAGCTCCTTTGGCTTCCCCACTACCTCTCCAGCTCCCCACTACCTCTCCAGCTCCCCAATACCTTTCCAGCTCCCCACTACCTCTCCAGTTCCCCACTACCTCTCCAGTTCCCCACTACCTCTCCAGGTCCCCACTACCTCTCCAGCTCCCCACTACCTCTCCAGTTCCCCACTACCTCTCCAGTTCCCCACTACCTCTCCAGTTCCCCACTACCTCTCCAGGTCCCCACTACATCTCCAGTTCCCCACTACCTCTCCAGTTCCCCACTACCTCTCCAGTTCCCCACTAACTCTCCAGGTCCCCACTACCTCTCCAGGTCCCCACTACCTCTCCAGGTCCCCACTACCTCTCCAGGTCCCCACTACCTCTCCAGTTCCCCACTACCTCTCCAGTTCCCCACTACCTCTCCAGCTCCCCACTACCTCTCCAGCTCCCCACTACCTCTCCAGTTCCCCACTACCTCTCCAGCTACTTTGGATTCCCCACTACCTCTCCAGCTCCCCACTACCTCTCCAGCTCCCCAATACCTTTCCAGCTCCCCACTACCTCTCCAGCTCCCCACTACCTCTCCAGCTCCCCACTACCTCTCCAGCTCCCCACTACCTCTCCAGTTCCCCAATACCTCTCCAGGTCCCCACTACCTCTCCAGGTCCCCACTACCTCTCCAGGTCCCCACTACCTCTCCAGGTCCCCACTACATCTCCAGGTCCCCACTACATCTCCAGTTCCCCACTACCTCTCCAGTTCCGGACTACCACTCCAGTTCCCCACTAACTCTCCAGATCCCCACAACCTCTCTAGGTCCCCACTACCTCTCCAGCTCCCCAATACCTTTCCAGCTCCCCACTACCTCTCCAGCTCCCCACTACCTCTCCAGCTCCCCAATACCTTTCCAGCTCCCCACTACCTCTCCAGGTCCCCACTACCTCTCCAGTTCCCCACTACCTCTCCAGTTCCCCACTACCTCTCCAGCTCCTTTGGCTTCCCCTCTAACTCTCCAGCTCCCCACTACCTCTCCAGTTCCCCACTACCTCTCCAGTTCCCCACTACCTCTCCAGGTCCCCACTACCTCTCCAGGTCCCCACTACCTCTCCAGGTCCCCACTACCTCTCCAGCTCCCCACTACCTCTCCAGGTCCCCACTACCTCTCCAGGTCCCACTACCTCTCCAGTTCCGCACTACCTCTACAGTTCCGCACTACCTCTCCAGGTCCCCACTACCTCTCCAGGTCCCCACTACCTCTCCAGTTCCCCACTACCTCTCCAGGTACCACTACCTCTACAGATCCCCACTACCTCTCCAGTTCCCCACTACCTCTCCAGTTCCCCACTACCTCTCCAGTTCCCCACTACCTCTCCAGCTCATTTGGCTTCCCAACTACCTCTCCAGTTCCCCTCTAACTCTCCAGCTCCCCACTACCTCTCCAGCTCCCCACTACCTCTCCAGCTCCCCACTACCTCTCCAGTTCCCCACTACCTCTCCAGCTCCCCACTACCTCTCCAGCTCCCCACTACCTCTCCAGCTCCCCACTACCTCTCCAGCTCCCCACTACCTCTCCAGCTCCCCACCTCCTCTGGGTTCCCCAAATTCACTCCAGTTCCCCACTACCTCTCCAGGTCCCCACTACCTCTCCAGGTCCCCACTACCTCTCCAGGTCCCCACTACATCTCCAGGTCCCCACTACAACTCCAGTTCCCCACTACCTCTCCAGGTCCCCACTACCTCTCCAGTTCCCCACTACCTCTCCAGTTCCCCACTACCTCTCCAGGTCCCCACTACCTCTCCAGTTCCCCACTACCTCTCCAGTTCCCCACTACCTCTCCAGTTCCCACTACCTCTCCAGATCCATATTACCTCTCCAGTTCCCCACTACCTCTCCAGGTACCACTACCTCTCCAGTTCCCCACTACCTCTCCAGTTCCCCACTACCTCTCCAGTTTCCCACTACCTCTCCAGTTTCCCACTACCTCTCCAGGTCCGACTACCTCTCCAGTTCCCCACTACCTCTCCAGCTCCTTTGGCTTCCCCTCTAACTCTCCAGCTCCCCACTACCTCTCCAGTTCCCCACTACCTCTCCAGCTCCACACTACCTCTCCAGCTCCACACTACCTCTCCAGCTCCCCACTACCTCTCCAGCTCCCCACTACCTCTCCAGCTCCTTTGGCTTCCCCACTACCTCTCCAACTCCCCACTACCTCTCCAGCTCCCCACAACCTCTCCAGCTCCCCACTACCTCTCCAGCTCCCCACTACTTCTCCAGTTCCCCACTACCTCTCCAGTTCCCCACTACCTCTCCAGCTCCCCACTACCTCTCCAGGTCCCCACTACCTCTCCAGGTCCCCACTACCTCTCCAGGTCCCCACTACCTCTCCAGGTCACCACTACCTCTCCAGGTCCCTACTACCTCTCCAGTTCCCCACTACCTCTCCAGTTCCCCACTACCTCTCCAGTTCCCCACTACCTCTCCAGTTCCCCACTACCTCTCCAGTTCCCCACTACCTCTCCAGGTACCACTACCTCTCCAGATCCCCACTACCTCTCCAGTTCCCCACTACCTCTCCAGGTCCGACTACCTCTCCAGTTCCCCACTACCTCTCCAGTTCCCCACTACCTCTCCAGCTCCTTTGGCTTCCCCTCTAACTCTCCAGCTCCCCACTACCTCTCCAGCTCCCCACTACCTCTCCAGTTCCCCACTACCTCTCCAGTTCCCCACTACCTCTCCAGTTCCCCACTACCTCTCCAGGTACCACTACCTCTCCAGATCCCCACTACCTCTCCAGATCCCCACTACCTCTCCAGTTCCCCACTACCTCTCCAGTTCCCCACTACCTCTCCAGTTCCCCACTACCTCTCCAGCTCCTTTGGCTTCCCCTCTAACTCTCCAGCTCCCCACTACCTCTCCAGCTCCCCACTACCTCTCAAGCTCCCCACTACTTCTCCAGCTCCCCACTACCTCTCCAGCTCCCCACTACCTCTCCAGTTCCCCACTACCTCTCCAGGTCACCACTACCTCTCCAGGTCCCTACTACCTCTCCAGTTCCCCACTACCTCTCCAGTTCCCCACTACCTCTCCAGTTCCCCACTACCTCTCCAGTTCCCCACTACCTCTCCAGTTCCCCACTACCTCTCTAGGTACCACTACCTCTCCAGATCCCCACTACCTCTCCAGTTCCCCACTACCTCTCCAGGTCCGACTACCTCTCCAGTTCCCCACTACCTCTCCAGCTCCTTTGGCTTCCCCTCTAACTCTCCAGTTCCCCACTACCTCTCCAGTTCCCCACTACCTCTCCAGTTCCCCACTACCTCTCCAGTTCCCCACTACCTCTCCAGATCCATATTACCTCTCCAGTTCCCCACTACCTCTCCAGGTACCACTACCTCTCCAGTTCCCCACTACCTCTCCAGATCCCCACTACCTCTCCAGTTCCCCACTACCTCTCCAGTTCCCCACTACCTCTCCAGGTCCGACTACCTCTCCAGTTCCCCACTACCTCTCCAGCTCCTTTGGCTTCCCCTCTAACTCTCCAGCTCCCCACTACCTCTCCAGTTCCCCACTACCTCTCCAGCTCCACACTACCTCTCCAGCTCCCCACTACCTCTCCAGCTCCCCACTACCTCTCCAGCTCCCCAATACCTTTCCAGCTCCCCACTACCTCTCCAGCTCCCCACTACCTCTCCAGCTCCCCACTACCTCTCCAGCTCCCCACAACCTCTCCAGTTCCCCAATACCTCTCCAGGTCCCCACTACCTCTCCAGGTCCCCACTACCTCTCCAGGTCCCCACTACATCTCCAGGTCCCCACTACATCTCCAGTTCCCCACTACCTCTCCAGTTCCGGACTACCACTCCAGTTCCCCACTAACTCTCCAGATCCCCACAACCTCTCTAGGTCCCCACTACCTCTCCAGGTCCCCACTACCTCTCCAGGACCCCACTACCTCTCCAGGTCCCCATTACCTCTCCAGGTCCCCACTACCTCTCCAGGTACCACTACCTCTCCAGTTCCCCACTACCTCTCCAGGTACCACTACCTCTCCAGTTCCCCACTACCTCTCCAGGTCCGACTACCTCTCCAGTTCCCCACTACCTCTCCAGTTCCCCACTACCTCTCCAGCTCCTTTGGCTTCCCCTCAAACTCTCCAGCTCCCCACTACCTCTCCAGCTCCCCACTACCTCTCCAATTCCCCACTACCTCTCCAGTTCCCCACTACCTCTCCAGTTCCCCACTACCTCTCCAGGTACCACTACCTCTCCAGATCCCCACTACCTCTCCAGATCCCCACTACCTCTCCAGTTCCCCACTACCTCTCCAGTTCCCCACTACCTCTCCAGTTCCCCACTACCTCTCCAGCTCCTTTGGCTTCCCCTCTAACTCTCCAGCTCCCCACTACCTCTCCAGCTCCCCACTACCTCTCCAGCTCCCCACTACTTCTCCAGCTCCCCACTACCTCTCCAGGTCCCCACTACCTCTCCAGGTCCCCACTACATCTCCAGTTCCCCACTACCTCTCCAGGTCCCACTACCTCTCCAGATCCATATTACCTCTCCAGTTCCCCACTACCTCTCCAGGTACCACTACCTCTCCAGTTCCCCACTACCTCTCCAGCTCCTTTGGCTTCCCCTCTAACTCTCCAGCTCCCCACTACTTCTCCAGTTCCCCACTACCTCTCCAGTTCCCCACTAACTCTCCAGTTCCCCACTAACTCTCCAGGTCCCCACTACCTCTCCAGCTCCCCACTACCTCTCCAGCTCCCCACTACCTCTCCAGCTCCCCACTACCTCTCCAGTTCCCCACTACCTCTCCAGCTCCCCACTACCTCTCCAGCTCCCCACTACCTCTCCAGCTCCTCTGGGTTCCCCACTACCTCTCCAGTTCCCCACTACCTCTCCAGTTCCCCACTATCTCTCCAGCTCCTCTGGGTTCCCCACCAGTTCCCCACTAACTCTCCAGTTCCCCAATACCTCCATACGGCCTGTCTCCCTATGGCCTGTCTCCCTATGGCCTGTCTCCCTATGGCCTGTCTCCCTATGGCCTGTCTCCCTATGGCCTGCCGCTCTAATTCGGGAGGAGGCAGGACATGATGTAAAATCATAAGGAGGAGAGGCTGTAGAATAGATGGACCTGTCTCTGAAAGGTGGTTGATGCTAACGTCAGATCACAGAGGAGCCAACTGAACACAAAAGCACTGAATAGATTATGGGAAACATTCTATTCCCACACTATGGAACCTTGAACCGCCCCCGTGTCAACACACACACACACACACAGATAATCAGAATTTACACATGTCCGGTCTCGTGGGCGACAACGAAGGCAGAGGAGAATCCATCCTCATGGTTCAACGTGCAGCTCCGGACTGGGTGGCACATGCCTGTTACGGGGGCGTAGCCTGGAGAGAAGAGAGATCATTCCACAGTGAGGTAGATATGGTGAAAGAGAGAGGAGAGAAATCACTCTACAGTGAGGTAGATATGGTGAAAGAGAGAGGAGAGAAATCACTCTACAGTGAGGTAGATATGGTGAAAGAGAGAGGAGAGAAATCACTCTACAGTGAGGTAGATATGGTGAAAGAGAGAGGAGAGAAATCACTCTACAGTGAGGTAGATATGGTGAAAGAGAGAGGAGAGAAATCACTCTACAGTGAGGTAGATATGGTGAAAGAGAGAGGAGAGAAATCACTCTACAGTGAGGTAGATATGGTGAAAGAGAGAGGAGAGAAATCACTCTACAGTGAGGTAGATATGGTGAAAGTGAGAGGAGAGAAATCACTCTACAGTGAGGTAGATATGGTGAAAGAGAGAGGAGAGAAATCACTCTACAGTGAGGTAGATATGGTGAAAGAGAGAGGAGAGAAATCACTCTACAGTGAGGTAGATATGGTGAAAGAGAGAGGAGAGAAATCACTCTACAGTGAGGTAGATATGGTGAAAGAGAGAGGAGAGAAATCACTCTACAGTGAGGTAGATATGGTGAAAGAGAGAGGAGAGAAATCACTCTACAGTGAGGTAGATATGGTGAAAGAGAGGAGAGAAATCACTCTACAGTGAGGTAGATATGGTGAAAGAGAGAGGAGAGAAATCACTCTACAGTGAGGTAGATATGGTGAAAGAGAGAGGAGAGAAATCACTCTACAGTGAGGTAGATATGGTGAAAGAGAGGAGAGAAATCACTCTACAGTGAGGTAGATATGGTGAGAGAGAGAGGAGAGAAATCACTCTACAGTGAGGTAGATATGGTGAAAGAGAGAGGAGAGAAATCACTCTACAGTGAGGTAGATATGGTGAAAGAGAGAGGAGAGAAATCACTCTACAGTGAGGTAGATATGGTGAAAGAGAGAGGAGAGAAATCACTCTACAGTGAGGTAGATATGGTGAAAGAGAGGAGAGAAATCACTCTACAGTGAGGTAGATATGGTGAAAGAGAGGAGAGAAATCACTCTACAGTGAGGTAGATATGGTGAAAGAGAGGAGAGAAATCACTCTACAGTGAGGTAGATATGGTGAAAGAGAGAGGAGAGAAATCACTCTACAGTGAGGTAGATATGGTGAAAGAGAGGAGAGAAATCACTCTACAGTGAGGTAGATATGGTGAAAGAGAGAGAGAGAGAAAGGTGCATAGTAGTGCTGCGCGAATAGTGCTTTTTGAGGTCGCTTCAGTTTCATTATTAAAAAAGAATCCCGGTTTTCAATAAAAAAAATGTAAGCAATAAATGCACAACGCATTATGTGGGTTGAACTTTGAAACACAGAATAAAACAATGAATAAAAGTCCCATTGTTACGACTTCAGTAGAAGTTGGTCCCTCTCCTTGCCGTCAATCTACTTTTTACTTTCTATGTTTTTTTGTCTTCATTATACTCAGTGGTGCACCGGGGCCTCCCACTCTTCTTTCAATTCTGGTTAGATACAGTTTGCGCTGTTCTACGAAGGGAGTAGTACACACCGTTGTACCAGATCTTCAGTTTCTTGGCAATTTCTCGCATGGAATAGCCTTCATTTTTCAGAACAAGAATAGACTGACTTGACTGACTTGTTTCAGGACATTTTGAGCCTGTAATAGAACCCACGAATGCTGATGCTCCAGATACTCAACTAGTCTACAGAAGGCCCGTTTTTCTTCTTTAATCAGGACACAAATGTTCAGCTGTGCTAACATAATTTCGAATGATCAATTAGCCTTTTATGATGAACTTGGATTAGCTAACACAACGTGCCATTGGAACACAGGAGTGATGGTTGCTGATAATGGGCCTCTGTACGCCTATGTCGATATTCCATAAAGAAATCTGCAGTTTCCAGCTACAATAGTCATTTACAACATTAACAATGTCTACACTGTATTTCTGATTAATTTGATGTTATTTTAATGGACATGTTTTTTTTCTTCTTTTCTTTCAAAAACAAGGACATTTCAAACAGTCAGTATCTGGTGTGGCCACCAGCTGCATTAAGTACTGCAGTGCATCTCCTCCTCATGGACTGCACCAGATTTACCAGTTCTTGCTGTGAGATGTTACCCCACTCTTCCACCAATTCACCTGCAGGTTCCCGGACATTTCTGGGGGGAATGACCCTAGCCCTCACCCTCCGATCCAACAGGTCCCAGACGTGCTCAATGGGATTGAGATCCGGACTCTTCGCTGGCCATGGCAGAACACTGACATTCCTGTCTTGCAGGAAATTACGCACAGAACGAGCAGTATGGCTGGTGGCATTATCATGCTAGAGGGTCATGTCAGGGTGAGCCTGTAGGAAGGGTACCACATGACAAAGGAGGATGTCTTCCCTGTAAAGCACAGCATTGAGATTGCCTGCAATGACAACAAGCTCAGTCCAATGATGCTGTGACACACCGCCCCAGACCACGACGGACCCTCCACCTCCAAATCGATCCTGCTCCAGAGTACAGGCCTTGGTGTAAACAAATCAAAACATATTTTATATTTGAGATTCTTCAAAGTAGCCACCCTTTGCCTTGATGACAGCTTTGCACACTCTTGGCATTCTCTCAACTAGCTTCATGTCACCTGGAATGCATTTCAATTAACAGATGTGCCTTCTTAAAAGTTAAGTGTGTGTGGGATTTCTTTCCCTCTTAATGCGTTTAAGCCAATCAGTTGGTAAGGTAGGGGTGGTATACAGAGGATAGCCCTATCTAGTAAAAGACCAAGTCCATATTACGGCAAGAACAGCTCAAATTATCAAAGAGAAAGGACAGTCCATCATTAGTTTTAAGACATGAAGGTCAGTCAATACAGAAATTTCAAGAACTTTGAAAGTTTCTTCAAGTGCAGTCGCAAAAACCATCAAGCGCTATGATGAAACTGGCTCTCATGAGGACCGCCACAGGAATGGAAGACCCAGAGTTACCTCTGCTGCAGAGGAAATGTTCATTAGAGTTACCAGCCTCAGAAATTGCAGCCCCAAAAAATGTAACAGACACATCTCAACATCAACTGAGGAGGAGACTGTGAATCAGGCCTTCATGGTCGAATTGCTGCAAAGAAACCACTACTAAAGGACACCAATAAGAAGAAGAGACTTGATTGGGCCAAGAAACATGAGCAATGGACATTAGACCGGTGGAAATGTGTCCTTTGTTCTGGAGTCCAAATTGGAGATATTTGGTTCCAACTGCCGTGTCTTTGTGAGACGCAGAGTAGGTGAACGGATGATCTCCGCATGTGTGGTTCCCACTGTAAAGCATGGAGGAGGAGGTATGATGATGTGGGGGTGCTTTGCTGATGACACTGTCTGTAATTTATTTAGAATTCAAGCACACTTAACCAGCATGGCTACCACAGCATTCTCCAGCAATACGCCATCCCATCTAGTATGTGGTTTGTTAGAGCCGATTTGGACAGATTTGTATAAAGGACAGAACATACAGAGCTCCATGTACGTTTGTGTAAATATGATTAAATATTGTATATGTATATAATGAAATATTAGGTACGTACCTTTATGATTTATATTTACCTGATTGAGATGTATTTATTTGTTGTTAGTGTAACTTAGTTTCTGCCCCCTCTTGCCCATTCATTGTACTGTGGTAAGTGTGTTAGGAAGTATGTTAGGAAGTGTGTGAGGATAAAGGCAGGAAGTTGGGCCTTCAGGAGGAGTCCTAGCTAGACGTGGGAGCGGTATAGTTTTTTGACCATACAGACATACAGATCATATTATGTATTTTTCCGTTTCAAGTAATATCTGCTTTAAGTTGATTGGAGAATAATTTTTGTTAGATACAAGAAGAATAAACCCTTTTTGTTGCACCATATCCCTGGATCTCAGTGAATGTTTTGGACGTTTGGAGAACTTGAGTGTGGACTGTATGCGTACGAACAACCCCGCTTCATGCTAGGGCAGTGGCTATGGTAAAACGAAAGGAAGCCACTACATGGTTAGTGGGGCTATCATTTGTTTTTCAACAGGACAATGACCCAACACACCTCCAGGCTGTGTAAGGGCTATTTTACCAAGAAGGAGAGTGATTGAGTGCTGCATCAGATGACCTGGCCTCCACAATCACCCGACCTCAACTCAATTGAGATGGTTTGGGATGAGTTGGACCACAGAGTGAAGGAAAAGGAGCCAACAAGTGCTCAGCATATGCGGGAACTCCTTCAAGACTGTAGGAAAAGCATTCCTCATTAAACTGGTTGAGAGAATGCCAAGAGTGTGCAAAGCTGTCATCAACGCAACCACCCGAGCCACTGCCTGTTCACCCCGCTATCATCCAGAAGGCGAGGTCAGTACAGGTGCATCAAAGTTGGGACCGAGAGACTGAAAAACAGCTTCTACCTCAAGGCCATCAGACTGTTAAACAGCCATCACTAACATTGAGTGGCTGCTGCCAACATACTGACTTAAATCTCTAGCCACTTTAAACATAGGAATTGGATGTAACAAATGTATCACTAGCCACTTTAAACAATTTTGTATATAATGTTTACGTATCCGACATACTCATATCAAATGTATACACTGTACTCTAAACCATCTACTGTATCTTGCCTATGCCGTTCGGCCATCGACCCAAATCTCTAGCCACTTTAATAATTATAACTGGATGAAATAATGTATCACTAGCCACTTTAAACAATGCCATTTATATAATGTTTACATGTCCCACATTACTCATCTCATATATATATATATATATATATATATATATATATATATATATATATATATATATATATATATATATATATATATGTATGTATGTATGTATATACTGTACTCCATACCATCTACTGCATCTTGCCTATGCCGGTCAGCCATCGCTCATCCATATATTTATATGTACATACTCGTATTCATTCCTTTACTCTTGTGTGTATAAGGTAGTTGTTGTGAATTTGTTAGATTACTTGTTAGATACTACTGCATGGTCGGAACTAGAAGCACAAGCATTTCGCTACACTCGCATTAACATCTGCTAACCATGTGTATGTGACAAATAAAATTTGATTTGGCTACTTTTAAGAATCTGAAATGTAAATATATTTTGATTTGTTTAAACACTTTTTTGGTTACTATATGATTCCATTTGTGTAATTTCATAGTTTTGATGTCTTTGCTATCATTCTACAATGTAAAAATAAAGAAAAACCCTGGAATGAGTAGGTGTGTCCAAACTTTTGACTGGTACCAAATCTATGAAACTGGTATTGTTCCTGAAGATTTGAAAATGACCAAAGTTATATACCCCTCTAGAAATATGGGTATCCAAGATCTTTACAAATTATCACCAAATATCTGTACTACCATGTTTTTCTAAAATCCTGAGAGAATATTGAAACATTTAATTCAACACTGTTTTCTATATGAGAGCCAATATGGTTTTCGTAAAAAACTACTCCACAGATGTGGCTCTTTTGCAACTAGTTGATCAAATCTTTACAGCCCTGAACAACAATGAATACACTCTTGGCATCTTTTTAGATTCATCCAAAGCCTTTGACACGGTTGGTCATGAAATACTATTTTCTAAAATCCATTATTACAGTTTACATGATTTTACATATAATTGGTTATATATAGTTATGTTTATGCTAAGGAACAACTTGTTTATGCAAACGGCTGTGCATCTACCAGAGCCAAGATATCCTGTGGCATGCCAAAGGGTTCGACAATTGGACCTTTGTTATTCCTAATCTATATCAATGACTTTGCTGCAGGGTCTTCTACCGTACTTCCCCTTCTCTTTGCTGATGATACTAATTAGATTTTATCACACAAGAATCTTGACTCACCAATTAATGCAGCCAACTCAGGCATAGACACATTTTCTGAATGGTTCCAGATAAACAATTTATCTTCAAATGTTAAAAAAATCTAACTTAAAAATCCCAAAATAAAGAGAGGCAGAATCTCAATAGGTGGGAATGAAATGGAACAAGTCACATCCACTAGATTCTTCTGAGTTCTAATTGATGAAAAGTTATCCTAGAAAGATCATATTGAATTTGTCTGTAGCAAAGTGATGACATCTGTTGGCATCATCAGACAGATCAGTGGTTTGGTTCATCAGGCTTGCTTCCTAACTCTATACTAGATCTTCATTCACCCATATCTCATTTACTGTAATTTTGTCTGGGCCAGTACATATGTCTTCTATCTACACAAATTACTCATCATACAAAATACAATTGCAAGACTAGCCACCTCTAATTACCTAACTCCATCTGCACGTTTGTTTAAGAATACTCAATATCTTGTCTATTTACGACATTAATGTACACCAATTATGCCTTTTCATCTACAAATACTCATACCTCCCAGTTGCCCTAAACCCTTCAATGGATGAAAATCTGAAAATCCATCTATACAACACAAGACACTGCGATAACCTTCACCCTCCCCACTGCTGCACCTCACATAGTCAATTCTCTATTAGTTATAGAGCTACCATACTCTGGAATTATTATCTTCACATTACCAAAACATCATTATCCCTCAATAACTTCAAGCGAAGACTGGGGGTCAGCCTGACTACTCAGTAATCTCCTCCATATAGCCCAACTCTCACACACTCACATCCACACACACATGTAAACAAAAAATATACTGTTGATTATTTTTTCTGATTGCTGGTGAATTCAATTATACATTTATAATTAGTAGGTTTTGTTATTTGTATTTATTATGGATCCCCATTAGTTCCTGCCAAGGCAGCAGCTACTCTTCCTGGGGTTTATTATGGATCCCCATTAGTTCCTGCCAAGGCAGCAGCTACTCTTCCTGGGGTTTATTATGGATCCCCATTAGTTCCTGCCAAGGCAGCAGCTACTCTTCCTGGGGTTTATTATGGATCCCCATTAGTAAAAAAAATTGATCATATTACTCCAGTGCTTGCCTCTTTACGCTGGCTTCCTGTTAAGGCAAGGGCTGATGTCAAGGTTGGCCGTGCTGCTACTCCAGTTTCAACTGTTCTGCCTGCGGCTATGGAACCCTGACCTGTTCACCGGACGTGCTACCTGTCCCGGACCTGCTGTTTTCTCTCTCAACCGCACCTGCTGTCTCTAAATCTGAGTGGTCGGCTATGAAAAGCTAACTGACATTTACTCCTGAGGTGCTGACCTGTTGCACAATCTCTACAACCACTTTGATTATTATTATCTGACCCTGCTGGTCATCTATGAACGTTTGAACATCTTGGCCATGTACTGTTATAATCTTTGGTGCAAACAAATAAATACAAAATGAGTTGATAATTTAGTATGAAAAATGAGAGCCTGAAATGATGAATGTTGGATGGTAGAAACGACAACAGACTGTTCTTCAGAGCAACTCTGGTATAACAAATAAATCCAGCATGTCTACAATACAACTGTGATCACCCTGACCCAGTTGACTAGCTAACACCTCTGTTGAGCACATCCAACAACTACCAAATAGAGTTTGTTTTTTTAACATCAAATAGTACAACTGGCCGCTTCAACATCAAATAGTACAACTGCCTGCTTCAACATCAAATAGTACAACTGCCTTCTCCAACATCAAATAGTACAACTGGCTTCTCCAACATCAAATAGTACAACTGGCTTCTTCAACATCAAATAGTACAACTGGCTTTTCCAACATCAAATAGTACAAATGGCATCTCCAACATCAAATAGTACAACTGGCTTCTCCAACATCAAATAGTACAACTGGCTTCTCCAACATCAAATAGTACAACTGGCTTTTCCAACATCAAATAGTACAAATGGCATCTCCAACATCAAATAGTACAACTGGCTTCTCCAACATCAAATAGTACAACTGGCTTCTCCAACATCAAATAGTACAACTGGCTTCTCCAACATCAAATAGTACAACTGGCTTCTCCAACATCAAATAGTACAAATGGCTTCTCCAACATCAAATAGTACAAATGGCATCTCCAACATCAAATAGTACAACTGGCTTCTCCAACATCAAATAGTACAACTGGCTTCTCCAACATCAAATAGCACAACTGGCTTCTCCAACATCAAATAGCACAACTGGCTTCTCCAACATCAAATAGTACAACTGGCTTCTCCAACATCAAATAGTACAACTGGCTTCTCCAACATCAAATAGTACAACTGGCTTCTCCAACATCAAATAGCACAACTGGCTTCTCCAACATCAAATAGCACAACTGGCTTCTCCAACATCAAATAGTACAACTGGCTTCTCCAACATCAAATAGTACAACTGGCTTCTCCAACATCAAATAGTACAACTGGCTTCTCCAACATCAAATAGTACAACTGGCTTCTCAAACATCAAATAGTACAACTGGCTTCTTCAACATCAAATAGTACAACTGGCTTCTCAAACATCAAATAGTACAACTGGCTTCTCCAACATCAAATAGTACAACTGGCTTCTCCAACATCAAATAGCACAACTGACTTCTCCAACATCAAATAGCACAACTGGCTTCTCCAACATCAAATAGTACAACTGACTTCTCAAACATCAAATAGTACAACTGGCTTCTCCAACATCAAATAGTACAACTGGCTTCTCCAACATCAAATAGTACAACTGGCTTCTCAAACATCAAATAGTACAACTGGCTTCTTCAACATCAAATAGTACAACTGGCTTCTTCAACATCAAATAGTACAACTGGCTTCTCAAACATCAAATAGTACAACTGGCTTCTCCAACATCAAATAGTACAACTGGCTTCTCAAACATCAAATAGTACAACTGACTTCTCAAACATCAAATAGTACAACTGGCTTCTTTAACATCAAATAGTACAACTGGCTTCTTCAACATCAAATAGTACAACTGGCTTCTTCAACATCAAATAGCACAACTGGCTTCTTCAACATCAAATAGCACAACTGGCTTCTTCAACATCAAATAGCACAACTGGCTTCTTCAACATCAAATAGTACAACTGGCTGCTTCAACATCAAATAGTACAACTGGCTTCTCAAACATCAAATAGTACAACTGGCTTCTCCAACATCAAATAGCACAAGTGGCTGCTTTAACATCAAATAGTACAACTGGCTGCTTCAACATCAAAAAGTACAACTGGCTGCTTCAACATCAAATAGTACAACTGGCCGCTTCTACCTCAAATAGTACTAAGAGTAACATTAGGAGGGCTTCTTCAAACACTACATTATGTGACCTAACGTTTTCAGAACACTGCAGGACAGGTAGGGAGCTGGTGATGGACAGTAAGACTGACAGGAGGGGGAAACAGTACACATGGGGTAATCCTGGACCAACCCTACATTCCAGGGGATTAGAGGTACGGAGTAGGGTTAGGGTCAGAGTTAGGGGATCAGGGGTTTTGGTCTTACCCTGCATGCCTGTGGGTCCAAAACCCTGTCTGGTCAGGAAGATGGCGTGATCATGGTGCTCAGAATGGTCATGGTCTGCCTTCTGCTGAACGAACGCCCAGCGACACACGTTCTCCAGACTCCTGGACGGGTTCCCTCGTTCTATCAGGCTGATGGACTGACAG
The DNA here is from genome assembly GCA_030435695.1 of Brachymystax lenok tsinlingensis. Taxonomy (NCBI): domain Eukaryota; kingdom Metazoa; phylum Chordata; class Actinopteri; order Salmoniformes; family Salmonidae; genus Brachymystax; species Brachymystax lenok. Next base: position 794,543 of record CM059807.1, read on the forward strand.
GACAGACACACTGTTAGAACCTGATAGCATGGTGCTAGCAACACCAAGGTTGTGGGTTCAATTCCCTCAAGGATCACAAACACATGCTGTAACCAGTAGTGGTGCGTGGGTAAAATCACTGGGGAAGCCAAGACCCCCAAAGCCATATTACAACATATATGTTGTGATATTTGTGTTGTTTTCTCTTTAACCTGTTAGTTCATATGCCTTGACACCGTGATATACAGGCCTAAAGACAGAGACAATAAGAAGTGGCAGAATAAATTCAACCACACCTTGGTTCATCACAAAACTGGATATCAACATCTGTCCAGTGAGGCCACAAAGCACATTGACTCACCCAGAAATGCCATCCCCCTCTCTTTCATGACTCATACAGTACACACTTTAGCTTTTGTTGTCCTAGGCTACCTGACAAAAATGCTTGCTCGCTAGGCTAACTTCCTTGGGGCAACGATGCCCCAGGCCAGCTAGTTAACATTAGCCTGCTACATCTAGCTACATTTTGAACTTCCATCCTCTCAGTCCAGGGGCACAATGTATGAATTTATGGTTGGATCAGAATCACCATTATAATCATTGGCCATTACGGAGAATTAAGTAAAACCAAAAATCCCTATCTCCATCTATGGATAATTTAGGAAAGGGACAGTTTTAGCTAGCTAACTAACCATTGGAGGCCAACGACACAACGAGATGCAACAATGTTTTGTAAATTACGTTTGGCTTGTGATTGGAGTGAAGCCAAATCCAAACTGGCTTCCCTTGACACTTTTGCTTTGATAAATTATGCTCACTCAGTTTAGCTCAATGCTAATTGACTAATATTATTATAATTTGTTATCAAGGGAGGCCAAATGCTCACTGGCCAATTTGCATTCAATGCCACGGGCGGCAACAATGTCATACTCTTTTTGACCAGACAACATCAGATAGATGGCCTACACATAGAGAGACAGAGGGGCGCTGTTTCGCTAGCTCGGATGCTTTCTCCGGTGAGATACATTCCTCTTCCAAATTGAAGGACAATTATGAAACACATTTTTTTGTGGAAGCCTGGCTTCCATCTATGAATACACACCACTGGCTGTAACTGTATGCACTCACTGTACTGTTGTTGTGGATACAATAATATTCTAAGTGGTATCCTACTTAGAGCCTGCTTTATCTAAACGGTATCTTTAGAGCCTACCTTAGCATAGCCCAGCATGATCATCCTCACCAACACCACGTTGATATGGACTCCTAGAGACTCATCGTGGTAGATCTCATTCACCTGAAACAGACAGCAAGACAGGACTGAAACTCACAGCAAGACAGGACTGAAACACTCAGTAAGACAGGACTGAAACACTCAGCAAGACAGGACTGAAACACTCAGCAAGACAGGACTGAATCACTCAGCAAGGCAGGACTGAATCAGACAGTAAGACAGTATTGAATCAGACAGTAAGACAGTATTGAAACAGACAGTAAGACAGTATTGAATCAGACAGTAAGACAGTATTGAAACAGACAGTAAGACAGTATTGAAACAGACAGTAAGACAGTATTGAATCAGACAGTAAGACAGTATTGAATCAGACAGTAAGACAGTATTGAAACAGACAGTAAGACAGTATTGAATCAGACAGTAAGACAGTATTGAATCAGACAGTAAGACAGTATTGAAACAGACAGTAAGACAGTATTGAAACAGACAGTAAGACAGTATTGAAACAGACAGTAAGACATTATTGAAACGGGCAGTAAGACAGTATTGAAACGGGCAGTAAGACAGTATTGAAACGGGCAGTAAGACAGTATTGAAACGGGCAGTAAGACACAGACAGACAGCTAGTCGATGCGTGAGGAAGAGACAATGAGTTGAATACAAAGTCTCTCTCCTTCACATCTTCTTTGACTCATACAGTGGGTTATCTTCTAACCAGATGGCAGAGGTACAAATGGACTGCATCACACTAGAGAGGACAGGAAATATAGAGACAAACCTGATGACCCAGAGTTCTGCCCTACAGGGTTACTGACATATTATTATTATATTTCTGTACGTATGATGAACAGTGGAGCGTACTGAGCATCCACTCTGCCTCACAGCTCTGGTCTCTTCTGTAGCTTGGGGCAACACTCATCAATGTATGATGAACAGTGGAGCGTACTGAGCATCCACTCTGCCTCACAGCTCTGGTCTCTTCTGTAGGTGAGAAGAGAAGCTAGACCATGTAATGGCTGGATCACACCTCTCACGTCAGTACACAGGTTTAGGGAGGTTCAGAGAGATTCAGACAGGTTGAGTAACATGTAGCAGACACACAGAACAACATAGGACAAGCAACACATAACAGACAGACAGAGCAACATAGGACATGCAGCATGTAGCAGACAGACAGAGCAACATAGGACATGCAACATGTAGCAGACAGACAGACAGACATATGACAAGTAACATGTAGCAGACAGACAGACAAAGCAACATAGGACAAGCAACATGTAGCAGACAGACAGACAAAGCAACATAGGACATGCAACATGTAACACACAGACAGACAAAGCAACATAGGACAAGCAACAAGTAGCAGACAGACAGACAAAGCAACATAGGACATGCAGCATGTAGCAGACAGACAGAGCAACATAGGACATGCAACATGTAGCAGACAGACAGACAGACATATGACAAGTAACATGTAGCAGACAGACAGACAAAGCAACATAGGACAAGCAACATGTAGCAGACAGACAGACAAAGCAACATAGGACATGCAACATGTAACACACAGACAGACAAAGCAACATAGGACAAGCAACATGTAGCAGACAGACAGACAAAGCAATAGAGGACCTGCAACATGTAGCAGACAGATAGACAAAGCAACATAGGACATGCAACATGTAGCAGACAGACAGACAAAGCAACATAGGACAAGCAACATGTCGCAGACAGACAGAGCAACATAGGACATGCAACATGTAACACACAGACAGACAGACATATGACAAGTACCATGTAGCAGACAGACAGACAAAGCCACATAGGACATGCAACATGTAGCAGACAGACAGACAGACATATGACAAGTAACATCGTTATTGGCCGACTCAACAGCCTTGGTTTCTCTAATGACTGCCTCGCCTGGTTCACCAACTACTTTGCCGACAGAGTTCAGTGTGTTAAATCAGAGGACCTGTTGTCCGGGCCTCTGGCAGTCTCTATGGGGGTGCCACAGTGTTCAATTCTTGGGACGACTCTCTTCTCTGTATACATCAATGATGTTGCTCTTGCTGCCGGTGATTCCCTGATCCACCTCTATGCAGACGACACCATTCTGTATACTTCCGGCCCCTCTTTGGACACTGTGTTAACTACCCTCCAGACGAGCTTCAATGCCATACAACACTCCTTCCGTGGCCTCCAACTGCACTAAAACGCTAGTAAAACCAAATGCATGCTTTTCAATCGTTCGCTGCCTGCACCCGCCCACCCGACTAGCATCACTACCCTGGACGGCTCTGACCTAGAATACGTGGACAACTACAAATACCTAGGTGTCTGGCTAGACTGTAAACTCTTCCAGACTCACATTAAACATCTCCAATCCAAAATCAAATCTAGAATCGGCTTTCTATTTCGCAACAAAGCCTCCTTCACTCATGCTGCCAAACTTGCACTAGTAAAACTGACTATCCTACCAATCCTCGACTTCGGCGATGTCATCTACAAAATAGCCTCCAATACTCTACTCAGCAAACTGGATGCAGTCTATCACAGTGCCATCCGCTTTGTCACCAAAGCCCCTTATACCACCCACCACTGCGACCTGTATGCTCTAGTCGGCTGGCCCTCGCTACACACTCGTCGCCAGACCCACTGGCTCCAGGTCATGTACAAGTCCCTGCTAGGTAAAGCCCCACCTTATCTCAGCTCGCTGGTCACCGTAGCTGCACCCACCCGTAGCACTCGCTCCAGCAGGTATATCTCACTGGTCACCCCCAAAGCCAATTCCTCGTTTGGCCGCCTCTCCTTCCAGTTCTCTGCTGCCAATGACTGGAACGAACTACACAAGGGCGGCAGGTAGCCTAGTGGTTAGAGCGTTGGACTTGTAACCGGAGGGTTGCAAGTTCGAATCCCGAGCTGACAAGGAAAAAGATCTGTCGTTCTGCCCCTGAACAAGGCAGTTAACCCACTGTTCCCAGGCGCCGAAGGCGTGGATGTCGATTAAGGCAGCCCCCCGCACCTCTCTGATTCAGAGGGGTTGGGTTAAATGCGGAAGAAACATTTCGGTTGAAGGCATTCGGTTGTACAACTGACTAATAATGGTGACATTGACATTGAAATCATTGAAACTGGAGACTCATATCTCCCTCACTAACTTTAAGCACCAGCTGTCAGAGCAGCTCACAGATCACTGCACCTGTACATAGCCCAACCAACTACCTCATCCCCTACCATAGTCATTTATTTATCTTGCTCCTTTGCACCCCAGTATTTTTACTTTGCACATTCATCTACTGCACATTTACCATTCCAGTGTTAAATTGCTAGACTGTAGTTACTTTGCCACCATGGCCTATTTATTGCCTTATGTTCCTTATCCTACCTCATTTGCACACATTGTATATAGATTTGTTTTTTTTCTACTGTATTATTGACTGTATGTTTGTATACTCCAATGTGTAACTATGTGTTGTTGTATGTGTTGAACTGCTTTGCTTTATCTTGGCCAGGTCGCAGTTGTAAATGAGAACTTGTTCTCAACTTGCCTACCTGGTTAAATAAAGGTGAAATACATTTATTTTTAAATAAAAACATGTAGCAGACAGACAAAGAGATAGACAGAGCTAAATGGGACAAGCAACACGTACAGGGCATTCGGAAAGTTTTCAGACCCCTTGACTTTTCCACATTTTGTTACATTACAACCTTATTCTAAAATGGAAACCTGTGGCGTACTGCATTAGCATAGAATAGCCCCCACGATATGCAACTTTTCAGGGAAGTCAGGAACCAATATACACAGTCAGATAGGAAAGCAAAGGCTAGCTTTTTCAAACAGAAATGTTCATCCTATAGCACTAATTCCAAAAAGTTTTCGGAAACTGTAAAGTCCATGGAGAATAAGAGCACCTCCTCCCAGCTGCCCACTGCAGGCTAGGCAACACTGTCACCATCAAAAAAATCCACAATAATTGAGAATTTCAATAAGAATTTTTCCACCTGGCTACCCCTACCAACAGCTCTGCACCCCCCACAGCAACTTAATTGCTCCCCATCGATCTTCAGAGTTTGTGACCTAAACTGGGACATGCTTAACACCCCGGCCGTCCTACAATCTAAGCTAGATGCCCTCAATCTCACACAAATTATCAAGGAACCTACCAGGTACAACCCTAAATCCGTAAACATGGGCACCCTCATAGATATTATCCTGACCAACTTGCCCTCTAAATACACCTCTGCTGTCTTCAACCAGGATCTCAGCGATCACTGCCTCATTACCTGCGTCCGTAATGGGTCCGCGGTCAAACGACCACCCCTCATCACTGTCAAACGCTCCTTAACTACTTAGGGAGCAGTGTGGCGCTAGCACCCCACTCCCAACACTGAAATGCAAGGCGCCAAATTCAAAATCCAAAAGTTGAATTATTAAACATTCATCAATATACAAGTGTTGCATAGCCATCAAAAGCTCTGCTTCTTGGCAATATCACAGCGTTGTCAGATTTCAAAAAGGCTTTACGGCGAAAGCACAACATTTGATTGTTTGAGGATAGCACCTCCAATATTTAAGCATTAGCATAAATTCATATGCAGAGTGGGTCACACAAAACCCATATAAGAACAAAAAAATATCACCGTCCGAAGAACATCTGCTGAGGGCTTCCCAAGCGTCCAACGAAGACATACAATGGTTCTTTTGTTAGAAAAAGTAATTTATTATATCCATAAATCTCAGTTTGGTTGGCGCGTTATGATCATAAAATCCACCGTTGAGTCGCCCATTGAACCGTGAAGAGAACACGTTCAAATTATACCTATAAACTTTCTACAAACAAATCAAACATCATTTTTAATGTATCCTTAGGTATCCTTTTATGTATATTTACTGTAGTATTTCAACCGGACGATAACGTGAACAATAGGAAAGGAAAATAAACTGGGGCACGCTCACAATCTTGCGCGCGTCAAACGTTGTTGACAAAAGTGGTCCCCTGACTACTTCCTCTTCCTATCCGTTCTGCCTACTGCTAGAACTTCCAGGCTTTGTATAAAGACTGTTGACATCTAGTGGAAGCCATAGGTACTGCAGTCTCAGTCCAAGTTAAAATACAAATGAATAGGCAGCCTGGAGAAGAAGGTCATTTACAAAAGAAACTGCAAATCTGGATGGATTTTCCTCGGGTTTTCGCCTGCTATATCAGTTCTGTTATACTCACATAAATCATTTTAACACTATTAGAGTTAGTTAAGAGAAGAAGTGACTAACAATGAGGGTTAGAGTGAGATAATGAGGGATAAATAAGAGAAGTGACAAACAATGAGGGTTTGAGTTAGATAACAGAAGATGTGACTAACAATGAGGGTTAAATAAGAGAAGATGTGATTAACAATGAGGGTTTGAGTTAGATAAGAGAAGAAGTGACTAACAATGAGGGTGTCACTCCAGGCCTGAGAAGACAGGCTGGCGTGTTTTGTTTTGGTGTAGGGTTTTTTCTGTTCTAGGTGTTGTGTTTCTATGTTGGGGTAATGGTTCCCAATTAGAGGCAGCTGTGTGTCGTTGTCTCTAACTGGGAACCTTATATATGTTTGGGGTTTTCAAAATTATTTTGTGGGTTATTGTTTATGCATAGCTTTGTTTGTTTATGTAAGTCTATGTTTATGCACGATCTTCGTAAGTTCTGTTTATTGTTTTCCCAGTATCGTTGATTTAAATAAAGCATGTATACTGGATGCCTCGCTGCGCCTTGGTCTGTCACTACTGAGGATCGTGACAGAGGGTTAAATAAGAAAAGAAGTGACTAACAATGAGGGTTAAAGTTAGATAAGAGATGAAGTGACTAACAATGAGGGTTAGAGTTAAATAAGAGAAGAAGTGACTAAAAATGAAGGTTAAATAAGAGAAGAAGTGACTAACAATGAGGGTTAGAGTTAGATAAGAGAAGAATTGACTAACAATGAGGGTTTGAGTTAGATAAGAGAAGAACTGACTAAAAATGAAGGTTAAATAAGAGAAGTGACTAAAAATGAGGGTTAAATAAGAGAAGAAGTGACTAACAATGAGGGTTAGAGTTAGATAAGAGAAGAATTGACTAACAATGAGGGTTAGAGTTAAATAAGAGAAGAAGTGACTAAAAATGAAGGTTAAATAAGAGAAGAAGTGACTAACAATGAGGGTTAGAGTTAGATAAGAGAAGAATTGACTAACAATGAGGGTTTGAGTTAGATAAGAGAAGAACTGACTAAAAATGAAGGTTAAATAAGAGAAGTGACTAAAAATGAGGGTTAAATAAGAGAAGAAGTGACTAACAATGAGGGTTAGAGTTAGATAAGAGAAGAATTGACTAACAATGAGGGTTAGAGTTAAATAAGAGAAGAAGTGACTAACAATGAGGGTTAAATAAGAGAAGTGATTAACAATGAAGGTTTGAGTTAGATAAGAGAAGAAGTGACTAACAATGAGGGTTACAATTAGATAAGAGAAGAAGTGACTAAAAATGAGGGTTTGAGATAGATAACAGAAGAAGTGACTAACAATGAGGGTTAGAGTAAAATAAGAGAAGAAGTGACAAACAATGAGGGTTTGAGTTAGATAAGAAAAGAAGTGACTAACAATGAGGGTTTGAGTTAGATAAGAGAAGAAGTGACTAACAATGAGGGTTAAAGTTAGATAAGAGAATAAGTGACTAACAATGAGGGTTAAATAAGAGAAGAAGTGATTAACAATGAGGGTTTGAGTTAGATAAGAGAAGAAGTGACAAATAATGAGGGTTAGAGTTAGATAAGAGAAGAAGTGACTAACAATGAGGGTTTGAGTTAGATAAGAGAAGAAGTGACTAAAAATGAGGGTTAAATAAGAGAAGAAGTGACTAGAAATGAGGGTTAAATAAGAGAAGAAGGGACTAACAATGAGGGTTAGAGTTAGATAAGAGAAGAAGTGACTAACAATGAGGGTTAGAGTTAGATAAGCGAAGAAGTGACTAACAATGAGGGTTAGAGTTAGATAACAGAAGAAGTTACTAACAATGAGGGTTTGAGTTAGATAAGAGAAGAAGTGACTAAAAATGAGGGTTTGAGTTAGATAAGAGAAGAAGTGACTAACAATGAGGGTTAGAGTTAGATAACAGAAGAAGTTACTAACAATGAGGGATTGAGTTAGATAAGAGAAGAAGTGACTAACAATGAGGGTTAAATAAGAAAAGAAGTGATTAACAATGAGGGTTAAATAAGAGAAGAAGTGACTAACAATGAGGGTTAGAGTTAGATAAGAGAAGAGAAGAAGTGACTAACAATGAGGGATTGAGTTAGATAAGAGAAGAAGTGACTAACAATGAGGGTTAGAGTTAGATAAGAGAAGAAGTGACTAACAATGAGGGTTAGAGTTAGATAAGCGAAGAAGTGACTAACAATGAGGGTTAAATAAGAGTAGAAGTGACTAACAATGAGGGTTAGAGTTAAATAAGAGAAGAAGTGACTAACAATGAGGGATTGAGTTAGATAAGAGAAGAAGTGACTAAAAATGAGGGTTAAATAAGAAAAGAATTGATTAACAATGAAGGTTTGAGTTAGATAAGAGATAAAGTGACTAACAATGAGGGATTGAGTTAGATAAGAGAAGAAGTGACTAACAATGAGGTTTTGAGTTAGATAAGAGAAGTGATTAACAATGAGGGTTTGAGTTAGATAACAGAAGAAGTGACTAACAATGAGGGATTGAGTTAGATAAGAGAAGAAGTGACTAACAATGAGGGTTAAATAAGAGAAGAATTGATTAACAATGAAGGTTTGAGTTAGATAAGAGAAGAAGTGACTAACAATGAGGGTTTGAGTTAGATAAGAGATAAAGTGACTAACAATGAGGGATTGAGTTAGATAAGAGAAGAAGTGACTAACAATGAGGGTTTGAGTTAGAAAAGAGAAGAAGTGACTAACAATGAGGGTTAAATAAGAGAAGAAGTGACTAACAATGAGGTTTTGAGTTAGATAAGAGAAGTGATTAACAATGAGGGTTTGAGTTAGATAAGAGAAGAAGTGACTAAAAATGAGGGTTAAATAAGAGAAGAATTGATTAACAATGCAAGGTTTGAGTTAGATAAGAGAAGAAGTGACTAACAATGAGGGTTTGAGTTAGATAAGAGATAAAGTGACTAACAATGAGGGATTGAGTAAGATAAGAGAAGAAGTGACTAACAATGAGGTTTTGAGTTAGATAAGAGAAGTGATTAACAATGAGGGTTTGAGTTAGATAACAGAAGAAGTGACTAACAATGAGGGTTAGAATTAGATAAGAGAAGAAGTGACTAACAATTAGGGTTAAAGTTAGATAAGAGAAGAGAATAAGTGATTAACAATGAGGTTTTGAGTTAAATAAGCTAAAAGGTGACTAACAATGAGGTTTTGAGTTAGATAAGAGAAGTGATTAACAATGAGGGTTAGAGTTAGATAAGAGAAGTGATTAACAATGAGGGTTTGAGTTAGATAACAGAAGAAGTGACTAACAATGAGGGTTTGAGTTAGAAAAGAGAAGAAGTGACTAACAATGAGAGTTAGATAAGAGAAGAAGTGACTAACAATGAGGGATTGAGTTAGATAAGAGAAGAAGTGACTAAAAATGAGGGTTAAATAAGAGGTGATTAACAATGAAGGTTTGAGTTAGATAAGAGATGAAGTGACTAACAATGAAGGATTGAGTTAGATAAGAGAAGAAGTGACTAAAAATGAGGGTTAAATAAGAGGTGATTAACAATGAAGGTTTGAGTTAGATAAGAGAAGAAGTGACTAACAATGAGGGATTGAGTTAGATAAGAAAAGAAGTGACTAACAATGAGGGATAGAGTTAGATAAGAGAAGAAGTGACTAACAATGAGGGTTACAATTAGATAAGAAAATAAGTGACTAACAATGAGGGATCGAGTTAGATAAGAGAAGAAGTGATTAACAATGAGGGTTAGAGTTAGATAACAGAAGAAGTTACTAACAATGAGGGTTAAATAAGAAAAGAAGTGACTAACAATGAGGGTTTGAGTTAGATAAGAGAAGAAGTGACTAACAATGAGGGTTTGAGTTAAATAAGAGAAGAAGTGACCAACAATGAGGGTTAAATAAGAGAAGAAGTGACTAACAATGAGGGTTAGAGTTAGATAAGAGAAGAAGTGACTAACAATGAGGGTTAGAGTTAGATAAGAGAAGAAGTGACTAACAATGAGGGTTAGAGTTAGATAAGAGAAGAAGTGACTAACAATGAGGGTTTGAGTTAGATAAGAGAAGAAGTGACTAACAATGAGGGTTAGAGTTAGATAAGAGAAGAAGTGACTAACAATTTTATTTTATTTTTTATTTATTTCACCTTTATTTAACCAGGTAGGCAAGTTGAGAACAAGTTCTCATTTACAACTGCGACCTGGCCAAGATAAAGCTAAGCAGTTCGACACACAACAACACAGAGTTACACATGGAATAAAACAAACATACAGTCAATAATACAGTAGGAAAAAAAGAAATCTATATACAAAGAGTGCAAATGAGGTAGGATAAGGAAGGTAAGACAATAAATAGGCCATGGTGGCAGAGTAATTACAATATAGCAATTTAACACTGGAATGGTAAAAGAAAACTGTGCAGTAGATGAATGTGCAATGTAGAAAAACTGGGGTGCAAAGGAACAAGATAAATAAATAAATACGGTAGGGGATGAGGTAGTTGGTTGGGCTATTTACAGATGGGCTATAAACAGGTACAGTGGTCTGTACACTGCTCTGACAGCTGGTGCTTAAAGCTGTTGAGGGAGATAAGTGTCTCCAGTTTCAGAGATTTTTGAAGTTCGTTCCAGTCATTGGCAGCAGAGAACTGGAAGGAGAGTCGGCCAAAGGAGGAATTGGCTTTGGGGGTGACCAGTGAGATATACCTGCTGGAGCGTGTGCTACGGGTTGGTGCTGCTAAGGTGACCAGCGAGCTGAGATAAGGCGGGACTTTACCTAGCAGGGACTTGTAAATGACCAGGAGCCAGTGGATATGGCGGCGAGTGTAAAGTGAAGGCCAGCCTACGAGAGTGTACAGGTCGCAGTGGTGGGTGGTATATGGGGCTTTGGTAACAAAACGGATGGCACTGTGATAGACTGCATCCAGTTTGTTGAGTAGAGTATTGGAGGCTATTTTGTAAATTACATCACCGAAGTCGAGGATCGGTAGGATGGTCAGTTTTACGAGGGTAAGTTTGGCAGCATGAGTGAAGGAAGCTTTGTTGCGAAATAGGAAGCCAATTCTAGATTTAATTTTAGATTGGAGATGTTTGATGTGAGTCTGGAAGGAGAGTTTACAGTCTAACCAGACACCTAGGTATTTGTAGTTTTCCACATAATCTAAGACAGAACCGTCCAGAGTAGTGATGCTGGACGGGGGGGACAGGTGCGGGCAGCGATCGGTTGAAGAGCATGCATTTAGTTTTACTTGCGTTTAAGAGCAGTTGTAGGCCACGGAAGGAGAGTTGTATGCCATTGAAGCTCGTCTGGAGGGTAGTTAACACAGTGTCCAAAGAGGGGCCAGAAGTATACAGAATGGTGTCGTCTGCATAGAGGTGAATCAGAGACTCACCTGCAGCAAGAGCGACATCATTGATGTATACAGAGAAAAGAGTCGGCCCAAGAATTGAACCCTGTGGCACCCCATGGAGACTGCCAGAGGCCCGGACAACAGGCCCTCTGATTTGACACACTGAACTCTGTCGGAGAAGTAATTGGTGAACCATGCGAGGCAGTCATTTGAGAAACCAATGCTGTCGAGTCTGCCGATAAGGATGCGGTGATTGACAGAGTCGAAAGCCTTGGCCAGATCAATGAAAACAGCTGCACAATAATGTCTCTTGTCGATGGCGGTTATGATGTCATTTAGGACCTTGAGCGTGGCTGAGGTGCACCCATGACCAGCCCTGAAACCAGATTGCATAGCGGAGAAGGTACGGTGGGATTGAAATGGTCGGTAATTTGTTTGTTAACTTGGCTTTCAAAGACCTTAGAAAGGCAGGGAAGGATGGATATAGGCCTATAACAGTTTGGGTCAAGAGTGTCTCCCCTTTGAAGAGGGGGATGACCGCAGCTGCTTTCAGTCTTTGGGAATCTCAGACGTCACGAAAGAGAGGTTAAACAGGCTAGTAATAGGGGTTGCAACAATTTCTGCAGATAATTTTAAAAAGAAAGGGTCCAGATTGTCTAGCCCAGCTGATTTGTAAGGGTCCAGATTTCGCAGCTCTTTAGAACATCAGCTGACTGGATTTGGGAGAAGGAGAAGTGGGGAGGCTTTGGCGAGTTGCTGAGGGGGTGCAGGGCTGTTGACCGGGGTAGGGGTAGCCAGGTGGAAAGCATGGCCAGCCATAGAAAAATGCTTATTGAAATTCTCAATTATTGTGGGTTTATCGGTGGTGACAGCATTTCCTATCCTCAGTGCAGTGGGCAGTTGGGAGGAGGTGCTCTTATTCTCCATGGACTTAACAGTGTCCCAGAACTTTTTGGAGTTTGTGTTACAGGAGGCAAATTTCTGCTTGAAAAAGCTAGCCTTGGCTTTCCTAACTGCCAGCGTATATTGGTTCCTGACTTCCCTGAAAAGTTGCATATCACGGGGGCTGTTCGATGCTAATGCAGAACGCCACAGGATGTTTTTGCGCTGGTCAAGGGCAGTCAGGTCTGGAGAGAACCAAGGGCTATATCTATTCCTGGTTCTAAATTTCTTGAATGGGGCATGCTTATTTAAGATGGTGAGGAAGGCACTTTTAAAGAAGTGACTAACAATGAGGGTTAGAGTTAGATAAGCGAAGAAGTGACTAACAATGAGGGTTAAATAAGAGTAGAAGTCACTAACAATGAGGGTTAGAGTTAAATAAGAGAAGAAGTGACTAACAATGAGGGTTAAATAAGAGTAGAAGTCACTAACAATGAGGGTTAGAGTTAGATAAGCGAAGAAGTGACTAACAATGAGGGTTAAATAAGAGTAGAAGTCACTAACAATGAGGGTTTGAGTTAGATAAGAGAAGAAGTGACTAAAAATGAGGGTTAAATAAGAAAAGAATTGATTAACAATGAAGGTTTGAGTTAGATAAGAGAAGAAGTGACTAACAATGAGGTTTTGAGTTAGATAAGAGAAGTGATTAACAATGAGGGTTTGAGTTAGATAACAGAAGAAGTGACTAACAATGAGGGATTGAGTTAGATAAGAGAAGAAGTGACTAACAATGAGGGATTGAGTTAGATAAGAGAAGAAGTGACTAACAATGAGGTTTTGAGTTAGATAAGATAAGAAGTGATTAACAATGAGGTTTTGAGTTAAATAAGCTAAAAAGTGAATAACAATGAGGTTTTGAGTTAGATAAGAGAAGTGATTAACAATGAGGGTTAGAGTTAGATAAGAGAAGTGATTAACAATGAGGGTTTGAGTTAGATAACAGAAGAAGTGAATAACAATGAGGGTTTGAGTTAGATAAGAGAAGAAGTGACTAAAAATGAGGGTTAAATAAGAGAAGAATTGATTAACAATGAAGGTTTGAGTTAGATAAGAGATAAAGTGACTAACAATGAGGGATTGAGTAAGATAAGAGAAGAAGTGACTAACAATGAGGTTTTGAGTTAGATAAGAGAAGAAGTGACTAACAATGAGGGTTAGAGTTAGATAAGCGAAGAAGTGACTAACAATGAGGGATTGAGTTAGATAAGAGAAGAAGTGACTAAAAATGAGGGTTAAATAAGAGAAGAATTGATTAACAATGAAGGTTTGAGTTAGATAAGAGATAAAGTGACTAACAATGAGGGATTGAGTAAGATAAGAGAAGAAGTGACTAACAATGAGGTTTTGAGTTAGATAAGAGAAGAAGTGACTAACAATGAGGGTTAGAGTTAGATAAGCGAAGAAGTGACTAACAATGAGGGATTGAGTTAGATAAGAGAAGAAGTGACTAAAAATGAGGGTTAAATAAGAGAAGAAGTGATTAACAATGAGGGTTTGATTTAGATAAGCGAAGAAGTGACTAACAATGAGGGATTGAGTTAGATAAGAGAAGAAGTGACTAACAATGAGGGTTAGAGTTAGATAAGCGAAGAAGTGACTAACAATGAGGGTTAAATAAGAGTAGAAGTGACTAACAATGAAGGTTTGAGTTAGATAAGAGAAGAAGTGACTAACAATGAGGGTTAGAGTTAGATAAGCGAAGAAGTGACTAACAATGACGGTTAAATAAGAGTAGAAGTGACAAAGAATGAGGGTTAGAGTTAAATAAGAGAAGAAGTGACTAACAATGAGGGTTTGAGTTAGATGAGAGAAGAAGTGACTAAAAATGAGGGTTAAATAAGAGAAGAAGTGATTAACAATGAAGAATTGAGTTAGATAAGAGAAGAAGTGACTAACAATGAGGGATTGAGTTAGATAAGAGAAGAAGTGACTAACAATGAGGGTTAGAGTTAGATAAGAGACGAAGTGACTAACAATGAGGGACTGAGTTAGATAAGAGAAGAAGTGACTAACAATGAGGGTTAGAGTTAGATAAGCGAAGAAGTGACTAACAATGACGGTTAAATAAGAGTAGAAGTGACTAACAATGAAGGTTTGAGTTAGATAAGAGAAGAAGTGACTAACAATGAGGGTTAGAGTTAGATAAGAGAAGAAGTGACTAACAATGAGGGTTAGAGTTAGATAAGAGAAGAAGTGACTAACAATGAGGGTTTGAGTTAGATAAGCGAAGAAGTGACTAACAATGAGGGATTGAGTTAGATAAGCGAAGAAGTGACTAACAATGACGGTTAAATAAGAGTAGAAGTGACTAACAATGAGGGTTTGAGTTAGATAAGAGAAGAAGTGAATAACAATGAGGGTTAGAGTTAGATAAGAGAAGAAGTGACTAACAATGAGGGTTAAATAAGAGAAGAAGTGATTAACAATGAGGGTTAGAGTTAGATAAGAGAAGAAGTGACTAACAATGAGGGATTGAGTTAGATAAGAGAAGAAGTGACTAAAAATGAGGGTTAAATAAGAGAAGAAGTGATTAACAATGAAGGTTTGAGTTAGATAAGAGAAGAAGTGACTAACAATGAGGGATTGAGTTAGATAAGAGAAGAAGTGACTAACAATGAGGGTTAGAGTTAGATAAGAGAAGAAGTGACTAACAATGAGGGATTGAGTTAGATAAGAGAAGAAGTGACTAACAATGAGGGTTTGAGTTAGATAAGAGAAGAAGTGACTAACAATGAGGGATTGAGTTAGATAAGAGAAGAAGTGACTAACAATGAGGGTTAAATAAGAGAAGAATTGATTAACAATGAAGGTTTGAGTGAGATAAGCGAAGAAGTGACTAACAATGAGGGATTGAGTTAGATATGAGAAGAAGTGACTAACAATGAGGGTTAGAGTTAGATAAGCGAAGAAGTGACTAACAATGACTGTTAAATAAGAGTAGAAGTGACTAACAATGAGGGTTAGAGTTAGATAAGAGAAGAAGTGACTAACAATGAGGGATTGAGTTAGATAAGAGAAGAAGTGACTAAAAATGAGGGTTTGAGTTAGATACGAGAAGAAGTGACTAACAATGAGGGTTAGAGTTAGATAAGAGAAGTGACTAACAATGAGGGATTGAGTTAGATAAGAGAAGAAGTGAATAACAATGAGGGTTAGAGTTAGATAAGCGAAGAAGTGACTAACAATGAGGGTTAGAGTTAGATAAGAGAAGAAGTGACTAACAATGAGGGATTGAGTTAGATACGAGAAGAAGTGACTAACAATGAGGGTTTGAGTTAGATACGAGAAGAAGTGACTAACAATGAGGGTTAGAGTTAGATAAGAGAAGTGACTAACAATGAGGGATTGAGTTAGATAAGAGAAGAAGTGAATAACAATGAGGGTTAGAGTTAGATAAGCGAAGAAGTGACTAACAATGACGGTTAAATAAGAGTAGAAGTGACTAACAATGAGGGTTAGAGTTAAATAAGAGAAGAAGTGACTAACAATGAGGGTTTGAGTTAGATGAGAGAAGAAGTGACTAAAAATGAGGGTTAAATAAGAGTAGAAGTGACTAACAATGAAGGTTTGAGTTAGATAAGAGAAGAAGTGACTAACAATGAGGGATTGAGTTAGATAAGAGAAGAAGTGACTAACAATGAGGGTTAGAGTTAGATAAGCGAAGAAGTGACTAACATTGAGGGTTTGAGTTAGATAAGAGAAGAAGTGACTAACAATGAGGGATTGAGTTAGATAAGAGAAGAAGTGACTAACAATGAGGGTTAGAGTTAGATAAGCGAAGAAGTGACTAACAATGACTGTTAAATAAGAGTAGAAGTGACTAACAATGAGGGTTAGAGTTAGATGAGAGAAGAAGTGACTAAAAATGAGGGTTAAATAAGAGAAGAAGTGATTAACAATGAAGGTTTGAGTTAGATAAGAGAAGAAGTGACTAACAATGAGGGATTGAGTTAGATAAGAGAAGAAGTGACTAACAATGAGGGTTAGAGTTAGATAAGAGAAGAAGTGACTAACAATGAGGGTTAGAGTTAGATAAGCAAAGAAGTGACTAACAATGAGGGTTAAATAAGAGTAGAAGTGACTAACAATGAAGGTTTGAGTTAGATAAGAGAAGAAGTGACTAACAATGAGGGATTGAGTTAGATAAGAGAAGAAGTGACTAACAATGAGGGTTAGAGTTAGATAAGCGAAGAAGTGACTAACATTGACTGTTAAATAAGAGTAGAAGTGACTAACAATGAGGGTTAGAGTTAGATAAGAGAAGAAGTGACTAACAATGAGGGATTGAGTTAGATATGAGAAGAAGTGACTAACAATGAGGGTTAGAGTTAGATAAGAGAAGAAGTGACTAACAATGAGGGTTAGAGTTAGATAAGCGAAGAAGTGACTAACAATGACGGTTAAATAAGAGTAGAAGTGACTAACAATGAGGGTTTGAGTTAGATGAGAGAAGAAGTGACTAACAATGAGGGTTAAATAAGAGAAGAATTGATTAACAATGAAGGTTTGAGTGAGATAAGCGAAGAAGTGACTAACAATGAGGGATTGAGTTAGATATGAGAAGAAGTGACTAACAATGAGGGTTAGAGTTAGATAAGCGAAGAAGTGACTAACAATGACTGTTAAATAAGAGTAGAAGTGACTAACAATGAGGGTTAGAGTTAGATAAGAGAAGAAGTGACTAACAATGAGGGATTGAGTTAGATAAGAGAAGAAGTGACTAAAAATGAGGGTTTGAGTTAGATACGAGAAGAAGTGACTAACAATGAGGGTTAGAGTTAGATAAGAGAAGTGACTAACAATGAGGGATTGAGTTAGATAAGAGAAGAAGTGAATAACAATGAGGGTTAGAGTTAGATAAGCGAAGAAGTGACTAACAATGAGGGTTAGAGTTAGATAAGAGAAGAAGTGACAAACAATGAGGGATTGAGTTAGATACGAGAAGAAGTGACTAACAATGAGGGTTTGAGTTAGATACGAGAAGAAGTGACTAACAATGAGGGTTAGAGTTAGATAAGAGAAGTGACTAACAATGAGGGATTGAGTTAGATAAGAGAAGAAGTGAATAACAATGAGGGTTAGAGTTAGATAAGCGAAGAAGTGACTAACAATGACGGTTAAATAAGAGTAGAAGTGACTAACAATGAGGGTTAGAGTTAAATAAGAGAAGAAGTGACTAACAATGAGGGTTTGAGTTAGATGAGAGAAGAAGTGACTAAAAATGAGGGTTAAATAAGAGAAGAAGTGATTAACAATGAAGGTTTGAGTTAGATAAGAGAAGAAGTGACTAACAATGAGGGATTGAGTTAGATAAGAGAAGAAGTGACTAACAATGAGGGTTAGAGTTAGATAAGAGAAGAAGTGACTAACAATGAGGGTTAGAGTTAGATAAGCAAAGAAGTGACTAACAATGAGGGTTAAATAAGAGTAGAAGTGACTAACAATGAAGGTTTGAGTTAGATAAGAGAAGAAGTGACTAACAATGAGGGATTGAGTTAGATAAGAGAAGAAGTGACTAACAATGAGGGTTAGAGTTAGATAAGCGAAGAAGTGACTAACATTGACTGTTAAATAAGAGTAGAAGTGACTAACAATGAGGGTTAGAGTTAGATGAGAGAAGAAGTGACTAAAAATAAGGGTTAAATAAGAGAAGAAGTGATTAACAATGAAGGTTTGAGTTAGATAAGAGAAGAAGTGACTAACAATGAGGGATTGAGTTAGATAAGAGAAGAAGTGACTAACAATGAGGGTTAGAGTTAGATAAGAGAAGAAGTGACTAACAATGAGGGTTAGAGTTAGATAAGAGAAGAAGTGACTAACAATGAGGGATTGAGTTAGATAAGAGAAGAAGTGACTAACAATGAGGGTTTGAGTTAGATACGAGAAGAAGTGACTAACAATGAGGGTTAGAGTTAGATAAGAGAAGTGACTAACAATGAGGGATTGTGTTAGATAAGAGAAGAAGTGACTAAAAATGAGGGTTAAATAAGAGAAGAAGTGATTAACAATGAAGGTTTGAGTAAGATAAGAGAAGAAGTGACTAACAATGAGGGATTGAGTTAGATAAGAGAAGAAGTGACTAACAATGAGGGTTAGAGTTAGATAAGAGAAGTGACTAACAATGAGGGTTTGAGTTAGATAAGAGAAGAAGTGACTAACAATGAGGGATTGAGTTAGATAAGAGAAGAAGTGACTAACAATGAGGGTTAGAGTTAGATAAGCGAAGAAGTGACTAACAATGACGGTTAAATAAGAGTAGAAGTGACTAACAATGAGGGTTTGAGTTAGTTGAGAGAAGAAGTGACTAACAATTAGGGTTTGAGTTAGATGAGAGAAGAAGTGACTAAAAATGAGGGTTAAATAAGAGAAGAAATGATTAACAATGAGGGTTAAAGTTAAAGAAGAAGTGACTAAAAATGAGGGTTAAATAAGAGAAGAATTGATTAACAATGAAGGTTTGAGTGAGATAAGCGAAGAAGTGACTAACAATGAGGGTTAAATAAGAGGTGATTAACAATGAAGGTTTGAGTTAGATAAGAGAAGAAGTGACTAACAATGAGGGATTGAGTTAGATAAGAGAAGAAGTGACTAACAATGAGGGTTAGAGTTAGATAAGAGAAGAAGTGACTAACAATGAGGGTTAGAGTTAAAGAAGAGAAGAAGTGACTAAAAATGAGGGTTAAATAAGAGAAGAAGTGATTAACAATGAAGGTTTGAGTTAGATAAGAGAAGAAGTGACTAACAATGAGGGATTGAGTTAGATAAGAGAAGAAGTGACTAACAATGAGGGTTAGAGTTAGATAAGAGAAGAAGTGACTAACAATGAGGGATTGAGTTAGATAAGAGAAGAAGTGACTAACAATGAGGGTTTGAGTTACATAAGAGAAGAAGTGACTAACAATGAGGGTTTGAGTTACATAAGAGAAGAAGTGACTAACAATGAGGGATTGAGTTAGATAAGAGAAGAAGTGACTAACAATGAGGGTTAGAGTTAGATAAGCGAAGAAGTGACTAACAATGACGGTTAAATAAGAGTAGAAGTGACTAACAAAGAGGGTTTGAGTTAGATGAGAGAAGAAGTGACTAACAATTAGGGTTTGAGTTAGATGAGAGAAGAAGTGACTAAAAATGAGGGTTAAATAAGAGAAGAAATGATTAACAATGAGGGTTAAAGTTAAAGAAGAAGTGACTAAAAATGAGGGTTAAATAAGAGAAGAATTGATTAACAATGAAGGTTTGAGTGAGATAAGCGAAGAAGTGACTAACAATGAGGGTTAGAGTTAGATAAGAGAAGAAGTGACTAACAATGAGGGTTAAATAAGAGGTGATTAACAATGAAGGTTTGAGTTAGATAAGAGAAGAAGTGACTAACAATGAGGGATTGAGTTAGATAAGAGAAGAAGTGACTAACAATGAGGGTTAGAGTTAGATAAGAGAAGAAGTGACTAACAATGAGGGTTTGGTTTAGATAAGCGAAGAAGTGACTAACAATGAGGGATTGAGTTAGATAAGAGAAGAAGTGACTAACAATGAGGGATTGAGTTAGATAAGAGAAGAAGTGACTAACAATGAGGGTTAGAGTTAGATAAGCAAAGAAGTGACTAACAATGAGGGTTAAATAAGAGTAGAAGTGACTAACAATGAAGGTTTGAGTTAGATAAGAGAAGAAGTGACTAACAATGAGGGATTGAGTTAGATAAGAGAAGAAGTGACTAACAATGAGGGATTGAGTTAGATAAGAGAAGAAGTGACTAACAATGAGGGTTAGAGTTAGATAAGCAAAGAAGTGACTAACAATGAGGGTTAAATAAGAGTAGAAGTGACTAACAATGAAGGTTTGAGTTAGATAAGAGAAGAAGTGACTAACAATGAGGGATTGAGTTAGATAAGAGAAGAAGTGACTAACAATGAGGGTTAGAGTTAGATAAGCGAAGAAGTGACTAACAATGACTGTTAAATAAGAGTAGAAGTGACTAACAATGAGGGTTAGAGTTAGATGAGAGAAGAAGTGACTAAAAATAAGGGTTAAATAAGAGAAGAAGTGATTAACAATGAAGGTTTGAGTTAGATAAGAGAAGAAGTGACTAACAATGAGGGTTAGAGTTAGATAAGAGAAGAAGTGACTAACAATGAGGGTTAAATAAGAGAAGAATTGATTAACAATGAAGGTTTGAGTGAGATAAGCGAAGAAGTGACTAACAATGAGGGATTGAGTTAGATATGAGAAGAAGTGACTAACAATGAGGGTTAGAGTTAGATAAGCGAAGAAGTGACTAACAATGACTGTTAAATAAGAGTAGAAGTGACTAACAATGAGGGTTAGAGTTAGATAAGAGAAGAAGTGACTAACAATGAGGGATTGAGTTAGATAAGAGAAGAAGTGACTAACAATGAGGGTTAGAGTTAGATAAGAGAAGAAGTGACTAACAATGAGGGTTAGAGTTAGATAAGAGAAGAAGTGACTAACAATGAGGGATTGAGTTAGATACGAGAAGAAGTGACTAACAATGAGGGTTTGAGTTAGATACGAGAAGAAGTGACTAACAATGAGGGTTAGAGTTAGATAAGAGAAGTGACTAACAATGAGGGATTGAGTTAGATAAGAGAAGAAGTGAATAACAATGAGGGTTAGAGTTAGATAAGCGAAGAAGTGACTAACAATGACGGTTAAATAAGAGTAGAAGTGACTAACAATGAGGGTTAGAGTTAAATAAGAGAAGAAGTGACTAACAATGACGGTTAAATAAGAGTAGAAGTGACTAACAATGAGGGTTAGAGTTAAATAAGAGAAGAAGTGACTAACAATGAGGGTTTGAGTTAGATGAGAGAAGAAGTGACTAAAAATGAGGGTTAAATAAGAGAAGAAGTGATTAACAATGAGGGATTGAGTTAGATAAGAGAAGAAGTGACTAACAATGAGGGTTAGAGTTAGATAAGCGAAGAAGTGACTAACAATGACTGTTAAATAAGAGTAGAAGTGACTAACAATGAGGGTTAGAGTTAGATGAGAGAAGAAGTGACTAAAAATGAGGGTTAAATAAGAGAAGAAGTGATTAACAATGAAGGTTTGAGTTAGATAAGAGAAGAAGTGACTAACAATGAGGGATTGAGTTAGATAAGAGAAGAAGTGACTAACAATGAGGGTTAGAGTTAGATAAGAGAAGAAGTGACTAACAATGAGGGTTAGAGTTAGATAAGCAAAGAAGTGACTAACAATGAGGGTTAAATAAGAGTAGAAGTGACTAACAATGAAGGTTTGAGTTAGATAAGAGAAGAAGTGACTAACAATGAGGGATTGAGTTAGATAAGAGAAGAAGTGACTAACAATGAGGGTTAGAGTTAGATAAGCGAAGAAGTGACTAACATTGACTGTTAAATAAGAGTAGAAGTGACTAACAATGAGGGTTAGAGTTAGATGAGAGAAGAAGTGACTAACAATGAGGGTTAGAGTTAGATAAGCGAAGAAGTGACTAACATTGACTGTTAAATAAGAGTAGAAGTGACTAACAATGAGGGTTAGAGTTAGATGAGAGAAGAAGTGACTAAAAATAAGGGTTAAATAAGAGAAGAAGTGATTAACAATGAAGGTTTGAGTTAGATAAGAGAAGAAGTGACTAACAATGAGGGATTGAGTTAGATAAGAGAAGAAGTGACTAACAATGAGGGATTGAGTTAGATAAGAGAAGAAGTGACTAACAATGAGGGTTAGAGTTAGATAAGAGAAGAAGTGACTAACAATGAGGGATTGAGTTAGATAAGAGAAGAAGTGACTAACAATGAGGGTTAGAGTTAGATAAGAGACGAAGTGACTAACAATGAGGGACTGAGTTAGATAAGAGAAGAAGTGACTAACAATGAGGGTTAGAGTTAGATAAGCGAAGAAGTGACTAACAATGACGGTTAAATAAGAGTAGAAGTGACTAACAATGAGGGTTTGAGTTAGATAAGAGAAGAAGTGACTAACAATGAGGGTTAGAGTTAGATAAGAGACGAAGTGACTAACAATGAGGGACTGAGTTAGATAAGAGAAGAAGTGACTAACAATGAGGGTTAGAGTTAGATAAGCGAAGAAGTGACTAACAATGACGGTTAAATAAGAGTAGAAGTGACTAACAATGAGGGTTTGAGTAAGATGAGAGAAGAAGTGACTAACAATTAGGGTTTGAGTTAGATGAGAGAAGAAGTGACTAAAAATGAGGGTTAAATAAGAGAAGAATTGATTAACAATGAAGGTTTGAGTGAGATAAGCGAAGAAGTGACTAACAATGAGGGATTGAGTTAGATATGAGAAGAAGTGACTAACAATGAGGGTTAGAGTTAGATAAGCGAAGAAGTGACTAACAATGACTGTTAAATAAGAGTAGAAGTGACTAACAATGAGGGTTAGAGTTAGATGAGAGAAGAAGTGACTAAAAATGAGGGTTAAATAAGAGAAGAAGTGATTAACAATGAAGGTTTGAGTTAGATAAGAGAAGAAGTGACTAACAATGAGGGATTGAGTTAGATAAGAGAAGAAGTGACTAAAAATGAGGGTTAGAGTTAGATAAGAGAAGAAGTGACTAACAATGAGGGTTAGAGTTAGATAAGAGAAGAAGTGACTAACAATGAGGGATTGAGTTAGATACGAGAAGAAGTGACTAACAATGAGGGTTTGAGTTAGATACGAGAAGAAGTGACTAACAATGAGGGTTAGAGTTAGATAAGAGAAGTGACTAACAATGAGGGATTGAGTTAGATAAGAGAAGAAGTGAATAACAATGAGGGTTAGAGTTAGATAAGCGAAGAAGTGACTAACAATGACGGTTAAATAAGAGTAGAAGTGACTAACAATGAGGGTTAGAGTTAAATAAGAGAAGAAGTGACTAACAATGAGGGTTTGAGTTAGATGAGAGAAGAAGTGACTAAAAATGAGGGTTAAATAAGAGAAGAAGTGATTAACAATGAAGGTTTGAGTTAGATAAGAGAAGAAGTGACTAACAATGAGGGATTGAGTTAGATAAGAGAAGAAGTGACTAACAATGAGGGTTAGAGTTAGATAAGAGAAGAAGTGACTAACAATGAGGGATTGAGTTAGATAAGAGAAGAAGTGACTAACAATGAGGGTTTGAGTTAGATAAGAGAAGAAGTGACTAACAATGAGGGATTGAGTTAGATAAGAGAAGAAGTGACTAACAATGAGGGTTAGAGTTAGATAAGCGAAGAAGTGACTAACAATGACTGTTAAATAAGAGTAGAAGTGACTAACAATGAGGGTTAGAGTTAGATGAGAGAAGAAGTGACTAAAAATAAGGGTTAAATAAGAGTAGAAGTGACTAACAATGAAGGTTTGAGTTAGATAAGAGAAGAAGTGACTAACAATGAGGGATTGAGTTAGATAAGAGAAGAAGTGACTAACAATGAGGGTTAGAGTTAGATAAGAGAAGAAGTGACTAACAATGAGGGTTAGAGTTAGATAAGAGAAGAAGTGACTAACAATGAGGGATTGAGTTAGATAAGAGAAGAAGTGACTAACAATGAGGGTTTGAGTTAGATACGAGAAGAAGTGACTAACAATGAGGGTTAGAGTTAGATAAGAGAAGTGACTAACAATGAGGGATTGTGTTAGATAAGAGAAGAAGTGACTAAAAATGAGGGTTAAATAAGAGAAGAAGTGATTAACAATGAAGGTTTGAGTAAGATAAGAGAAGAAGTGACTAACAATGAGGGATTGAGTTAGATAAGAGAAGAAGTGACTAACAATGAGGGTTAGAGTTAGATAAGAGAAGAAGTGACTAACAATGAGGGTTTGAGTTAGATAAGAGAAGAAGTGACTAACAATGAGGGATTGAGTTAGATAAGAGAAGAAGTGACTAACAATGAGGGTTAGAGTTAGATAAGCGAAGAAGTGACTAACAATGACGGTTAAATAAGAGTAGAAGTGACTAACAATGAGGGTTTGAGTTAGATGAGAGAAGAAGTGACTAACAATTAGGGTTTGAGTTAGATGAGAGAAGAAGTGACTAAAAATGAGGGTTAAATAAGAGAAGAAATGATTAACAATGAGGGTTAAAGTTAAAGAAGTGACTAAAAATGAGGGTTAAATAAGAGAAGAATTGATTAACAATGAAGGTTTGAGTGAGATAAGCGAAGAAGTGACTAACAATGAGGGTTAGAGTTAGATAAGAGAAGAAGTGACTAACAATGAGGGTTAAATAAGAGGTGATTAACAATGAAGGTTTGAGTTAGATAAGAGAAGAAGTGACTAACAATGAGGGATTGAGTTAGATAAGAGAAGAAGTGACTAACAATGAGGGTTAGAGTTAGATAAGAGAAGAAGTGACTAACAATGAGGGATTGAGTTAGATAAGAGAAGAAGTGACTAACAATGAGGGTTAAATAAGAGAAGAAGTGATTAACAATGAGGGTTTGAGTTACATAAGAGAAGAAGTGACTAACAATGAGGGTTTGAGTTACATAAGAGAAGAAGTGACTAACAATGAGGGATTGAGTTAGATAAGAGAAGAAGTGACTAACAATGAGGGTTAGAGTTAGATAAGCGAAGAAGTGACTAACAATGACGGTTAAATAAGAGTAGAAGTGACTAACAAAGAGGGTTTGAGTTAGATGAGAGAAGAAGTGACTAACAATTAGGGTTTGAGTTAGATGAGAGAAGAAGTGACTAAAAATGAGGGTTAAATAAGAGAAGAAATGATTAACAATGAGGGTTAAAGTTAAAGAAGAAGTGACTAAAAATGAGGGTGAAATAAGAGAAGAATTGATTAACAATGAAGGTTTGAGTGAGATAAGCGAAGAAGTGACTAACAATGAGGGTTAGAGTTAGATAAGAGAAGAAGTGACTAACAATGAGGGTTAGAGTTAGATAAGAGAAGAAGTGACTAACAATGAGGGATTGAGTTAGATAAGAGAAGAAGTGACTAACAATGAGGGTTAGAGTTAAAGAAGAGAAGAAGTGACTAAAAATGAGGGTTAAATAAGAGAAGAAGTGATTAACAATGAAGGTTTGAGTTAGATAAGAGAAGAAGTGACTAACAATGAGGGATTGAGTTAGATAAGCGAAGAAGTGACTAACAATGAGGGATTGAGTTAGATAAGAGAAGAAGTGACTAACAATGAGGGATTGAGTTAGATAAGAGAAGAAGTGACTAACAATGAGGGTTAGAGTTAGATAAGCAAAGAAGTGACTAACAATGAGGGTTAAATAAGAGTAGAAGTGACTAACAATGAAGGTTTGAGTTAGATAAGAGAAGAAGTGACTAACAATGAGGGATTGAGTTAGATAAGAGAAGAAGTGACTAACAATGAGGGTTAGAGTTAGATAAGCGAAGAAGTGACTAACAATGACTGTTAAATAAGAGTAGAAGTGACTAACAATGAGGGTTAGAGTTAGATGAGAGAAGAAGTGACTAAAAATAAGGGTTAAATAAGAGAAGAAGTGATTAACAATGAAGGTTTGAGTTAGATAAGAGAAGAAGTGACTAACAATGAGGGTTAGAGTTAGATAAGAGAAGAAGTGACTAACAATGAGGGATTGAGTTAGATAAGAGAAGAAGTGACTAACAATGAGGGTTAGAGTTAGATAAGAGAAGAAGTGACTAACAATGAGGGTTAGAGTTAGATAAGAGAAGAAGTGACTAACAATGAGGGATTGAGTTAGATAAGAGAAGAAGTGACTAACAATGAGGGTTTGAGTTAGATACGAGAAGAAGTGACTAACAATGAGGGTTAGAGTTAGATAAGAGAAGTGACTAACAATGAGGGATTGTGTTAGATAAGAGAAGAAGTGACTAACAATGAGGGTTAGAGTTAGATAAGCGAAGAAGTGACTAACAATGACGGTTAAATAAGAGTAGAAGTGACTAACAATGAGGGTTAGAGTTAAATAAGAGAAGAAGTGACTAACAATGAGGGTTTGAGTTAGACAAGAGAAGAAGTGACTAAAAATGAGGGTTAAATAAGAGAAGAAGTGATTAACAATGAGGGTTAGAGTTAGATAAGAGAAGAAGTGCCTAACAATGAGGGATTGAGTTAGATAAGAGAAGAAGTGACTAACAATGAGGGTTAGAGTTAGATAAGAGAAGAAGTGCCTAACAATGAGGGATTGAGTTAGATAAGAGAAGAAGTGACTAACAATGAGGGTTTGAGTTAGACAAGAGAAGAAGTGACTAACAATGAGGGATTGAGTTAGATAAGAGAAGAAGTGACTAACAATGAGGGTTAAATAAGAGTAGAAGTGACTAACAATGAGGGTTTGAGTTAGATGAGAGAAGAAGTGACTAACAATGAGGGTTAGAGTTAAAGAAGAGAAGAAGTGATTAACAATGAAGGTTTGAGTTAGATAAGAGAAGAAGTGACTAACAATGAGGGATTGAGTTACATAAGAAAAGAAGTGACTACCAATGAGGGTTAGAGTTAGATAAGAGAAGAAGTGACTAACAATGAGGGTTACAATTAGATAAGAAAATAAGTGACTAACAATGAGGGATCGAGTTAGATAAGAGAAGAAGTGATTAACAATGAGGGTTAGAGTTAGATAACAGAAGAAGTGACTAACAATGAGGGTTAAATAAGAAAAGAAGTGATTAACAATGAGGGTTTGAGTTAGATAAGAGAAGAAGTGACAAACAATGAGGGTTTGAGTTAAATAAGAGAAGAAGTGACCAACAATGAGGGTTAAATAAGAGAAGAAGTGACTAACAATGAGGGTTAGAGTTAAATAAGAGAAGAAGTGACTAACAATGAGGGTTAGAGTTAGATAAGCGAAGAAGTGACTAACAATGAGGGTTAAATAAGAGTAGAAGTGACTAACAATGAGGGTTTGAGTTAGATAAGAGAAGAAGTGACTAACAATGAGGGATTGAGTTAGATAAGAGAAGAAGTGACTAACAATGAGGGTTAGAGTTAGATAAGCGAAGAAGTGACTAACAATGACTGTTAAATAAGAGTAGAAGTGACTAACAATGAGGGTTAGAGTTAGATGAGAGAAGAAGTGACTAACAATGAGGGATTGAGTTAGATAAGAGAAGAAGTGACCAACAATGAGGGATTGAGTTAGATAAGAGAAGAAGTGACTAACAATGAGGGTTAGAGTTAGATAAGAGAAGAAGTGACTAACAATGAGGGATTGAGTTAGATAAGAGAAGAAGTGACTAACAATGAGGGTTAGAGTTAGATAAGAGAAGAAGTGACTAACAATGAGAGTTAGAGTTAGATAAGAGAAGAAGTGACTAACAATGAGGGATTGAGTTAGATAAGAGAAGAAGTGACTAACAATGAGGGTTTGAGTTAGATACGAGAAGAAGTGACTAACAATGAGGGTTAGAGTTAGATAAGAGAAGTGACTAACAATGAGGGATTGTGTTAGATAAGAGAAGAAGTGACTAACAATGAGGGTTAGAGTTAGATAAGCGAAGAAGTGACTAACAATGACGGTTAAATAAGAGTAGAAGTGACTAACAATGAGGGTTAGAGTTAAATAAGAGAAGAAGTGACTAACAATGAGGGTTTGAGTTAGACAAGAGAAGAAGTGACTAAAAATGAGGGTTAAATAAGAGAAGAAGTGATTAACAATGAAGGTTTGAGTAAGATAAGAGAAGAAGTGACTAACAATGAGGGTTAGAGTTAGATAAGAGAAGAAGTGCCTAACAATGAGGGATTGAGTTAGATAAGAGAAGAAGTGACTAACAATGAGGGTTAGAGTTAGATAACAGAAGAAGTGACTAACAATGAGGGTTAAATAAGAAAAGAAGTGATTAACAATGAGGGTTTGAGTTAGATAAGAGAAGAAGTGACAAACAATGAGGGTTTGAGTTAAATAAGAGAAGAAGTGACCAACAATGAGGGTTAAATAAGAGAAGAAGTGACTAACAATGAGGGTTAGAGTTAAATAAGAGAAGAAGTGACTAACAATGAGGGTTAGAGTTAGATAAGCGAAGAAGTGACTAACAATGAGGGTTAAATAAGAGTAGAAGTGACTAACAATGAGGGTTTGAGTTAGATAAGAGAAGAAGTGACTAACAATGAGGGATTGAGTTAGATAAGAGAAGAAGTGACTAACAATGAGGGTTAGAGTTAGATAAGCGAAGAAGTGACTAACAATGACTGTTAAATAAGAGTAGAAGTGACTAACAATGAGGGTTAGAGTTAGATGAGAGAAGAAGTGACTAAAAATAAGGGTTAAATAAGAGAAGAAGTGATTAACAATGAAGGTTTGAGTTAGATAAGAGAAGAAGTGACTAACAATGAGGGATTGAGTTAGATAAGAGAAGAAGTGACCAACAATGAGGGATTGAGTTAGATAAGAGAAGAAGTGACTAACAATGAGGGTTAGAGTTAGATAAGAGAAGAAGTGACTAACAATGAGGGTTAGAGTTAGATAAGAGAAGAAGTGACTAACAATGAGGGATTGAGTTAGATAAGAGAAGAAGTGACTAACAATGAGGGTAAGAGTTAGATAAGAGAAGAAGTGACTAACAATGAGGGTTAGAGTTAGATAAGAGAAGAAGTGACTAACAATGAGGGATTGAGTTAGATAAGAGAAGAAGTGACTAACAATGAGGGTTTGAGTTAGATACGAGAAGAAGTGACTAACAATGAGGGTTAGAGTTAGATAAGAGAAGTGACTAACAATGAGGGATTGTGTTAGATAAGAGAAGAAGTGACTAACAATGAGGGTTAGAGTTAGATAAGCGAAGAAGTGACTAACAATGACGGTTAAATAAGAGTAGAAGTGACTAACAATGAGGGTTAGAGTTAAATAAGAGAAGAAGTGACTAACAATGAGGGTTTGAGTTAGACAAGAGAAGAAGTGACTAAAAATGAGGGTTAAATAAGAGAAGAAGTGATTAACAATGAAGGTTTGAGTAAGATAAGAGAAGAAGTGACTAACAATGAGGGTTAGAGTTAGATAAGAGAAGAAGTGCCTAACAATGAGGGATTGAGTTAGATAAGAGAAGAAGTGACTAACAATGAGGGTTAGAGTTAGATAAGAGAAGAAGTGACTAACAATGACGGTTAAATAAGAGTAGAAGTGACTAACAATGAGGGTTTGAGTTAGATGAGAGAAGAAGTGACTAACAATGAGGGTTAGAGTTAGATAAGAGAAGAAGTGACTAACAATGAGGGTTACAATTAGATAAGAAAATAAGTGACTAACAATGAGGGATCGAGTTAGATAAGAGAAGAAGTGATTAACAATGAGGGTTAGAGTTAGATAACAGAAGAAGTGACTAACAATGAGGGTTAAATAAGAAAAGAAGTGATTAACAATGAGGGTTTGAGTTAGATAAGAGAAGAAGTGACAAACAATGAGGGTTTGAGTTAAATAAGAGAAGAAGTGACCAACAATGAGGGTTAAATAAGAGAAGAAGTGACTAACAATGAGGGTTAGAGTTAGATACGAGAAGAAGTGACTAACAATGAGGGTTAGAGTTAGATAAGAGAAGTGACTAACAATGAGGGATTGTGTTAGATAAGAGAAGAAGTGACTAACAATGAGGGTTAGAGTTAGATAAGCGAAGAAGTGACTAACAATGACGGTTAAATAAGAGTAGAAGTGACTAACAATGAGGGTTAGAGTTAAATAAGAGAAGAAGTGACTAACAATGAGGGTTTGAGTTAGACAAGAGAAGAAGTGACTAAAAATGAGGGTTAAATAAGAGAAGAAGTGATTAACAATGAAGGTTTGAGTTAGATAAGAGAAGAAGTGACTAACAATGAGGGATTGAGTTAGATA
The DNA here is from genome assembly GCA_030435695.1 of Brachymystax lenok tsinlingensis. Lineage (NCBI taxonomy): Eukaryota > Metazoa > Chordata > Actinopteri > Salmoniformes > Salmonidae > Brachymystax > Brachymystax lenok. The sequence goes on from CM059807.1 coordinate 824,980, forward strand.
AGAGAAGAAGTGACTAACAATGAGGGTTAGAGTTAGATAAGAGAAGAAGTGCCTAACAATGAGGGATTGAGTTAGATAAGAGAAGAAGTGACTAACAATGAGGGTTAGAGTTAGATAAGAGAAGAAGTGACTAACAATGACGGTTAAATAAGAGTAGAAGTGACTAACAATGAGGGTTTGAGTTAGATGAGAGAAGAAGTGACTAACAATGAGGGTTAGAGTTAAAGAAGAGAAGAAGTGACTACCAATGAGGGTTAGAGTTAGATAAGAGAAGAAGTGACTAACAATGAGGGTTACAATTAGATAAGAAAATAAGTGACTAACAATGAGGGATCGAGTTAGATAAGAGAAGAAGTGATTAACAATGAGGGTTAGAGTTAGATAACAGAAGAAGTGACTAACAATGAGGGTTAAATAAGAAAAGAAGTGATTAACAATGAGGGTTTGAGTTAGATAAGAGAAGAAGTGACAAACAATGAGGGTTTGAGTTAAATAAGAGAAGAAGTGACCAACAATGAGGGTTAAATAAGAGAAGAAGTGACTAACAATGAGGGTTAGAGTTAGATACGAGAAGAAGTGACTAACAATGAGGGTTAGAGTTAGATAAGAGAAGTGACTAACAATGAGGGATTGTGTTAGATAAGAGAAGAAGTGACTAACAATGAGGGTTAGAGTTAGATAAGCGAAGAAGTGACTAACAATGACGGTTAAATAAGAGTAGAAGTGACTAACAATGAGGGTTAGAGTTAAATAAGAGAAGAAGTGACTAACAATGAGGGTTTGAGTTAGACAAGAGAAGAAGTGACTAAAAATGAGGGTTAAATAAGAGAAGAAGTGATTAACAATGAAGGTTTGAGTAAGATAAGAGAAGAAGTGACTAACAATGAGGGATTGAGTTAGATAAGAGAAGAAGTGACTAACAATGAGGGTTAGAGTTAGATAAGAGAAGAAGTGCCTAACAATGAGGGATTGAGTTAGATAAGAGAAGAAGTGACTAACAATGAGGGTTTGAGTTAGACAAGAGAAGAAGTGACTAACAATGAGGGATTGAGTTAGATAAGAGAAGAAGTGACTAACAATGAGGGTTAGAGTTAGATAACAGAAGAAGTGACTAACAATGACGGTTAAATAAGAGTAGAAGTGACTAACAATGAGGGTTTGAGTTAGATGAGAGAAGAAGTGACTAACAATGAGGGTTAGAGTTAGATAAGCGAAGAAGTGACTAACAATGAGGGTTAAATAAGAGTAGAAGTGACTAACAATGAGGGTTTGAGTTAGATAAGAGAAGAAGTGACTAAAAATGAGGGTTAAATAAGAGGTGATTAACAATGAAGGTTTGAGTTAGGTAAGAGAAGAAGTGACTAACAATGAGGGATTGAGTTACATAAGAAAAGAAGTGACTACCAATGAGGGTTAGAGTTAGATAAGAGAAGAAGTGACTAACAATGAGGGTTACAATTAGATAAGAAAATAAGTGACTAACAATGAGGGATCGAGTTAGATAAGAGAAGAAGTGATTAACAATGATGGTTAGAGTTAGATAACAGAAGAAGTGACTAACAATGAGGGTTAAATAAGAAAAGAAGTGATTAACAATGAGGGTTTGAGTTAGATAAGAGAAGAAGTGACAAACAATGAGGGTTTGAGTTAAATAAGAGAAGAAGTGACTAACAATGAGGGTTAAATAAGAGAAGAAGTGACTAACAATGAGGGTTAGAGTTAAATAAGAGAAGAAGTGACTAACAATGAGGGTTAGAGTTAGATAAGCGAAGAAGTGACTAACAATGAGGGTTAAATACGAGTAGAAGTGACTAACAATGAGGGTTTGAGTTAGATAAGAGAAGAAGTGACTAAAAATGAGGGTTAAATAAGAGGTGATTAACAATGAAGGTTTGAGTTAGGTAAGAGAAGAAGTGACTAACAATGAGGGATTGAGTTAGATAAGAGAAGAAGTGACTAACAATGAGGGTTAGAGTTAGATAAGAGAAGAAGTGACTAACAATGAGTGTTAGAGTTAAATAAGAGAAGAAGTGACTAAAAATGAGGGTTAAATAAGAGAAGAAGTGATTAACAATGAAGGTTTGAGTTAGATAAGAGAAGAAGTGACTAACAATGAGGGATAGAGTTAGATAAGAGAAGAAGTGACTAACAATGAGGGTTAGAGTTAGATAAACGAAGAAGTGACTAACAATGACGGTTAAATAAGAGTAGAAGTGACTAACAATGAGGGTTTGAGTTAGATGAGAGAAGAAGTGACTAAAAATGAGGGTTAAATAAGAGAAGAAATGATTAACAATGAGGGTTAAAGTTAAAGAAGAGAAGAACTGACTAAAAATGAGGGTTAAATAAGAGAAGAATTGATTAACAATGAAGGTTTGAGTTAGATAAGCGAAGAAGTGACTAACAATGAGGGTTAGAGTTAAAGAAGAGAAGAAGTGATTAACAATGAAGGTTTGAGTTAGATAAGAGAAGAATTGACTAACAATGAGGGATTGAGTTACATAAGAAAAGAAGTGATTACCAATGAGGGTTAGAGTTAGATAAGAGAAGAAGTGACTAACAATGAGGGTTACAATTAGATAAGAAAATAAGTGACTAACAATGAGGGTTAGAGTTAAAGAAGAGAAGAAGTGATTAACAATGAAGGTTTGAGTTAGATAAGAGAAGAATTGACTAACAATGAGGGATTGAGTTACATAAGAAAAGAAGTGACTACCAATGAGGGATCGAGTTAGATAAGAGAAGAAGTGATTAACAATGAGGGTTAGTGTTAGATAACAGAAGAAGTGACTAACAATGAGGGTTAAATAAGAAAAGAAGTGATTAACAATGAGGGTTTGAGTTAGATAAGAGAAGAAGTGACAAACAATGAGGGTTTGAGTTAGATAAGAGAAGAAGTGACAAACAATGAGGGTTTGAGTTAGATAAGAGAAGAAGTGACCAACAATGAGGGTTAAATAAGAGAAGAAGTGACTAACAATGAGGGTTAGAGTTAAATAAGAGAAGAAGTGACTAACAATGAGGGTTAGAGTTAGATAAGCAAAGAAGTGACTAACAATGAGGGTTAAATAAGAGTAGAAGTGACTAACAATGAGGGTTAGAGTTAAATAAGAGAAGAAGTGAATAACAATGAGGGTTTGAGTTAGATAAGAGAAGAAGTGACTAACAATGAGGGTTAGAGTTAAAGAAGAGAAGAAGTGACAAACAATGAGGGTTAAATAAGAGTAGAAGTGACTAACAATGAAGGTTTGAGTTAGATAAGAGAAGAAGTGACTAACAATGAGGGATTGAGTTAGATAAGAGAAGAAGTGACTAACAATGAGGGTTAGAGTTAGATAAGCGCAGAAGTGACTAACAATGAGGGTTAAATAAGAGTAGAAGTGACTAACAATGAAGGTTTGAGATAGATGAGAGAAGAAGTGACTAAAAATGAGGGTTAAATAAGAGAAGAAGTGATTAACAATGAAGGTTTGAGTTAGATAAGAGAAGAAGTGACTAACAATGAGGGATTGAGTTAGATAAGAGAAGAAGTGACTAACAATGAGGGTTAGAGTTAGATAAGAGAAGAAGTGACTAACAATGAGGGTTAGAGTTAGATAAGAGAAGAAGTGACTAACAATGAGGGATTGAGTTAGATAAGAAAAGAAGTGACTAACAATGAGGGTTTGAGTTAGATAAGAGAAGAAGTGACTAACAATGAGGGTTAGAGTTAGATAAGAGAAGTGACTAACAATGAGGGTTAGAGTTAGATAAGAGAAGAAGTGACTAACAATGAGGGTTAGAGTTAAAGAAGAGAAGAAGTGACTAAAAATGAGGGTTAAATAAGAGAAGAAGTGATTAACAATGAAGGTTTGAGTTAGATAAGAGAAGAAGTGACTAACAATGAGGGATTGAGTTAGATAAGAAAAGAAGTGACTAACAATGAGGGTTAGAGTTAGATAAGAGAAGAAGTGACTAACAATGAGGGATTGAGTTAGATAAGAGAAGAAGTGACTAACAATGAGGGATTGAGTTAGATAAGAGAAGAAGTGACTAACAATGAGGGTTAGAGTTAGATAAGAGAAGAAGTGACTAACAATGAGGGTTTGGTTTAGATAAGCGAAGAAGTGACTAACAATGAGGGATTGAGTTAGATAAGAGAAGAAGTGACTAACAATGAGGGATTGAGTTAGATAAGAGAAGAAGTGACCAACAATGAGGGTTAGAGTTAGATAAGCGAAGAAGTGACTAACAATGACTGTTAAATAAGAGTAGAAGTGACTAACAATGAGGGTTAGAGTTAGATGAGAGAAGAAGTGACTAAAAATAAGGGTTAAATAAGAGAAGAAGTGATTAACAATGAGGGTTAGAGTTAGATAACAGAAGAAGTGACTAACAATGAGGGATTGAGTTAGATAAGAGAAGAAGTGACTAACAATGAGGGTTTGAGTTAGATACGAGAAGAAGTGACTAACAATGAGGGTTAGAGTTAGATAAGAGAAGTGACTAACAATGAGGGATTGTGTTAGATAAGAGAAGAAGTGACTAACAATGAGGGTTAGAGTTAGATAAGCGAAGAAGTGACTAACAATGACGGTTAAATAAGAGTAGAAGTGACTAACAATGAGGGTTAGAGTTAAATAAGAGAAGAAGTGACTAACAATGAGGGTTTGAGTTAGATAAGAGAAGAAGTGACTAAAAATGAGGGTTAAATAAGAGAAGAAGTGATTAACAATGAAGGTTTGAGTAAGATAAGAGAAGAAGTGACTAACAATGAGGGATTGAGTTAGATAAGAGAAGAAGTGACTAACAATGAGGGTTAGAGTTAGATAAGCGAAGAAGTGACTAACAATGACTGTTAAATAAGAGTAGAAGTGACTAACAATGAGGGTTAGAGTTAGATGAGAGAAGAAGTGACTAAAAATAAGGGTTAAATAAGAGAAGAAGTGATTAACAATGAAGGTTTGAGTTAGATAAGAGAAGAAGTGACTAACAATGAGGGATTGAGTTAGATAAGAGAAGAAGTGACTAACAATGAGGGTTTGAGTTAGATAAGAGAAGAAGTGACTAACAATGAGGGATTGAGTTAGATAAGAGAAGAAGTGACTAACAATGAGGGTTAGAGTTAGATAAGCGAAGAAGTGACTAACAATGACGGTTAAATAAGAGTAGAAGTGACTAACAATGAGGGTTTGAGTTCGATGAGAGAAGAAGTGACTAACAATGAGGGTTAGAGTTAAAGAAGAGAAGAAGTGATTAACAATGAAGGTTTGAGTTAGATAAGAGAAGAAGTGACTAACATTGAGGGATTGAGTTACATAAGAAAAGAAGTGACTACCAATGAGGGTTAGAGTTAGATAAGAGAAGAAGTGACTAACAATGAGGGTTACAATTAGATAAGAAAATAAGTGACTAACAATGAGGGATCGAGTTAGATAAGAGAAGAAGTGATTAACAATGAGGGTTAGAGTTAGATAAGCGAAGAAGTGACTAACAATGAGGGTTAAATAAGAGTAGAAGTGACTAACAATGAGGGTTAGAGTTAAATAAGAGAAGAAGTGAATAACAATGAGGGTTTGAGTTAGATAAGAGAAGAAGTGACTAAACATGAGGGTTAAATAAGAGGTGATTAACAATGAAGGTTTGAGTTAGGTAAGAGAAGAAGTGACTAACAATGAGGGATTGAGTTAGATAAGAGAAGAAGTGACTAACAATGAGGGTTAGAGTTAGATAAGAGAAGAAGTGATTAACAATGAGGGTTAGTGTTAGATAACAGAAGAAGTGACTAACAATGAGGGTTAAATAAGAAAAGAAGTGATTAACAATGAGGGTTTGAGTTAGATAAGAGAAGAAGTGACAAACAATGAGGGTTTGAGTTAGATAAGAGAAGAAGTGACCAAAAATGAGGGTTAAATAAGAGAAGAAGTGACTAACAATGAGGGTTAGAGTTAAATAAGAGAAGAAGTGACTAACAATGAGGGTTAGAGTTAAATAAGAGAAGAAGTGACCAACAATGAGGGTTAAATAAGAGAAGAAGTGACTAACAATGAGGGTTAGAGTTAAATAAGAGAAGAAGTGACTAACAATGAGGGTTAGAGTTAGATAAGCAAAGAAGTGACTAACAATGAGGGTTAAATAAGAGTAGAAGTGACTAACAATGAGGGTTTGAGTTAAATAAGAGAAGAAGTGAATAACAATGAGGGTTAGAGTTAGATAAGAGAAGAAGTGACTAACAATGACGGTTAGAGTTAAAGAAGAGAAGAAGTGACTAAAAATGAGGGTTAAATAAGAGAAGAAGTGATTAACAATGAAGGTTTGAGTTAGATAAGAGAAGAAGTGACTAACAATGAGGGATTGAGTTAGATAAGAGAAGAAGTGACTAACAATGAGGGTTAGAGTTAGATAAGAGAAGTGACTAACAATGAGGGTTTGGTTTAGATAAGCGAAGAAGTGACTAACAATGAGGGATTGAGTTAGATAAGAGAAGAAGTGACTAACAATGAGGGATTGAGTTAGATAAGAGAAGAAGTGACTAACAATGAGGGTTAGAGTTAGATAAGCGAAGAAGTGACTAACAATGAGGGTTAAATAAGAGTAGAAGTGACTAACAATGAAGGTTTGAGTTAGATAAGAGAAGAAGTGACTAACAATGAGGGATTGAGTTAGATAAGAGAAGAAGTGACTAACAATGAGGGTTAGAGTTAGATAAGCGAAGAAGTGACTAACAATGAGGGTTAAATAAGAGTAGAAGTGACTAACAATGAGGGTTTGAGTTCGATGAGAGAAGAAGTGACTAACAATGAGGGTTAGAGTTAAAGAAGAGAAGAAGTGATTAACAATGAAGGTTTGAGTTAGATAAGAGAAGAAGTGACTAACATTGAGGGATTGAGTTACATAAGAAAAGAAGTGACTACCAATGAGGGTTAGAGTTAGATAAGAGAAGAAGTGACTAACAATGAGGGTTACAATTAGATAAGAAAATAAGTGACTAACAATGAGGGATCGAGTTAGATAAGAGAAGAAGTGATTAACAATGAGGGTTAGAGTTAGATAAGCGAAGAAGTGACTAACAATGAGGGTTAAATAAGAGTAGAAGTGACTAACAATGAGGGTTAGAGTTAAATAAGAGAAGAAGTGAATAACAATGAGGGTTTGAGTTAGATAAGAGAAGAAGTGACTAAACATGAGGGTTAAATAAGAGGTGATTAACAATGAAGGTTTGAGTTAGGTAAGAGAAGAAGTGACTAACAATGAGGGATTGAGTTAGATAAGAGAAGAAGTGACTAACAATGAGGGTTAGAGTTAGATAAGAGAAGAAGTGATTAACAATGAGGGTTAGTGTTAGATAACAGAAGAAGTGACTAACAATGAGGGTTAAATAAGAAAAGAAGTGATTAACAATGAGGGTTTGAGTTAGATAAGAGAAGAAGTGACAAACAATGAGGGTTTGAGTTAGATAAGAGAAGAAGTGACCAAAAATGAGGGTTAAATAAGAGAAGAAGTGACTAACAATGAGGGTTAGAGTTAAATAAGAGAAGAAGTGACTAACAATGAGGGTTAGAGTTAAATAAGAGAAGAAGTGACCAACAATGAGGGTTAAATAAGAGAAGAAGTGACTAACAATGAGGGTTAGAGTTAAATAAGAGAAGAAGTGACTAACAATGAGGGTTAGAGTTAGATAAGCAAAGAAGTGACTAACAATGAGGGTTAAATAAGAGTAGAAGTGACTAACAATGAGGGTTTGAGTTAAATAAGAGAAGAAGTGAATAACAATGAGGGTTAGAGTTAGATAAGAGAAGAAGTGACTAACAATGACGGTTAGAGTTAAAGAAGAGAAGAAGTGACTAAAAATGAGGGTTAAATAAGAGAAGAAGTGATTAACAATGAAGGTTTGAGTTAGATAAGAGAAGAAGTGACTAACAATGAGGGATTGAGTTAGATAAGAGAAGAAGTGACTAACAATGAGGGTTAGAGTTAGATAAGAGAAGTGACTAACAATGAGGGTTTGGTTTAGATAAGCGAAGAAGTGACTAACAATGAGGGATTGAGTTAGATAAGAGAAGAAGTGACTAACAATGAGGGATTGAGTTAGATAAGAGAAGAAGTGACTAACAATGAGGGTTAGAGTTAGATAAGCGAAGAAGTGACTAACAATGAGGGTTAAATAAGAGTAGAAGTGACTAACAATGAAGGTTTGAGTTAGATAAGAGAAGAAGTGACTAACAATGAGGGATTGAGTTAGATAAGAGAAGAAGTGACTAACAATGAGGGTTAGAGTTAGATAAGCGAAGAAGTGACTAACAATGAGGGTTAAATAAGAGTAGAAGTGACTAACAATGAAGGTTTGAGTTAGATGAGAGAAGAAGTGACTAAAAATGAGGGTTAAATAAGAGAAGAAGTGATTAACAATGAAGGTTTGAGTTAGATAAGAGAAGAAGTGACTAACAATGAGGGATTGAGTTAGATAAGAGAAGAAGTGACTAACAATGAGGGTTAGAGTTAAAGAAGAGAAGAAGTGACTAAAAATGAGGGTTAAATAAGAGAAGAAGTGATTAACAATGAAGGTTTGAGTTAGATAAGAGAAGAAGTGACTAACAATGAGGGTTAGAGTTAGATAAGAGAAGAAGTGACTAAAAATGAGGGTTAAATAAGAGAAGAAGTGATTAACAATGAAGGTTTGAGTTAGATAAGAGAAGAAGTGATTAACAATGAAGGTTTGAGTTAGATAAGAGAAGAAGTGACTAACAATGAGGGTTAGAGTTAGATAAGAGAAGAAGTGATTAACAATGAGGGTTAGAGTTAGATAACAGAAGAAGTGACTAACAAAGAGGGTTAAATAAGAAAATAAGTGATTAACAATGAGGGTTAGAGTTAGATAAGAGAAGAAGTGACTACCAATGAGGGTTAGAGGTAGATAAGAGAAGAAGTGACTAACAATGAGGTTTTGAGTTAGATAAGAGAAGAAGTGACTAACAATGAGGGTTAGAGTTAGATAAGAGAAGAAGTGACTAACAATGAGGGATTGAGTTAGATAAGAGAAGAAGTGACTAACAATGAGGGTTAAATAAGAGTAGAAGTGACTAACAATGAGGGTTAGAGTTAAATAAGAGAAGAAGTGACTAACAATGAGGGTTAGAGTTAGATAAGAGAAGAAGTGACTAACAATGAGGGTTACAATTAGATAAGAAAATAAGTGACTAACAATGAGGGATCGAGTTAGATAAGAGAAGAAGTGATTAACAATGAGGGTTAGAGTTAGATAACAGAAGTGACTAACAATGAGGGTTAAATAAGAAAAGAAGTGATTAACAATGAGGGTTTGAGTTAAATAAGAGAAGAAGTGACCAACAATGAGGGTTAGAGTTAGATAAGAGAAGAAGTGACTAACAATGAGGGTTAGAGTTAGATAAGAGAAGAAGTGACTAACAATGAGGGTTAGAGGTAGATAAGACAAGAAGTGACTAACAATGAGGGTTAAATAAGAGTAGAAGTGACTAACAATGAGGGTTTGAGTTAGATAAGAGAAGAAGTGACTAAAAATGAGGGTTAAATAAAGGAAGAATTGATTAACAATGAAGGTTTGAGTTAGATAAGAGAAGAAGTGACTAACAATGAGGGTTTGAGTTAAATAAGAGAAGAAGTGACTAACAATGAGGGTTTGAGTTAGATAAGAAAAGAAGTGACTACCAATGAGGGTTAGAGTTAGATAAGAGAAGAAGTGACTAACAATGAGGGTTACAATTAGATAAGAAAATAAGTGACTAACAATGAGGGATCGAGTTAGATAAGAGAAGAAGTGATTAACAATGAGGGTTAGAGTTAGATAACAGAAGTGACTAACAATGAGGGTTAAATAAGAAAAGAAGTGATTAACAATGAGGGTTTGAGTTAAATAAGAGAAGAAGTGACCAACAATGAGGGTTAGAGTTAGATAAGAGAAGAAGTGACTAACAATGAGGGTTAGAGTTAGATAAGAGAAGAAGTGACTAACAATGAGGGTTAGAGGTAGATAAGACAAGAAGTGACTAACAATGAGGGTTAAATAAGAGTAGAAGTGACTAACAATGAGGGTTTGAGTTAGATAAGAGAAGAAGTGACTAAAAATGAGGGTTAAATAAAGGAAGAATTGATTAACAATGAAGGTTTGAGTTAGATAAGAGAAGAAGTGACTAACAATGAGGGTTTGAGTTAAATAAGAGAAGAAGTGACTAACAATGAGGGTTAAATAAGAAAAGAAGTGATTAACAATGAGGGTTTGAGTTAGATAAGAGAAGAAGTGACAAACAATGAGGGTTTGAGTTAAATAAGAGAAGAAGTGACCAACAATGAGGGTTAAATAAGAGAAGAAGTGACTAACAATGAGGGTTAGAGTTAAATAAGAGAAGAAGTGACTAACAATGAGGGTTAAATAAGAGTAGAAGTGACTAACAATGAGGGTTAGAGTTAAATAAGAGAAGAAGTGAATAACAATGAGGGTTTGAGTTAGATAAGAGAAGAAGTGACTAAAAATGAGGGTTAAATAAGAGAAGAATTGATTAACAATGAAGGTTTGAGTTAGATAACAGAAGAAGTGACTAACAATGAGGGATTGAGTTAGATAACAGAAGAAGTGACTAACAATGAGGGATTGAGTTAGATAACAGAAGAAGTGACTAACAATGAGGGATTGAGTTAGGTAAGAGAAGAAGTGACTAACAATGAGGGTTAGAGTTAGATAAGAGAAGAAGTGACTAACAATGAGGGTTAGAGTTAGATAAGCGAAGAAGTGACTAACAATGAGGGTTAAATAACAGTAGAAGTGACTAACAATGAGGGTTTGAGTTAGATAAGAGAAGAAGTGACTAAAAATGAGGGTTAAATAAAGGAAGAATTGATTAACAATGAAGGTTTGAGTTAGATAAGAGAAGAAGTGACTAACAATGAGGGATTGAGTTAGATAAGAGAAGAAGTGACTAACAATGAGGGTTAAATAAGAGAAGAAGTGACTAACAATGAGGGTTAAATAAGAAAAGAAGTGATTAACAATGAGGGTTTGAGTTAGATAAGAGAAGAAGTGACAAACAATGAGGGTTTGAGTTAAATAAGAGAAGAAGTGACCAACAATGAGGGTTAAATAAGAGAAGAAGTGACTAACAATGAGGGTTAGAGTTAAATAAGAGAAGAAGTGACTAACAATGAGGGTTAGAGTTAGATAAGCGAAGAAGTGACTAACAATGAGGGTTAAATAAGAGTAGAAGTGACTAACAATGAGGGTTAGAGTTAAATAAGAGAAGAAGTGAATAACAATGAGGGTTTGAGTTAGATAAGAGAAGAAGTGACTAAAAATGAGGGTTAAATAAGAGAAGAATTGATTAACAATGAAGGTTTGAGTTAGATAACAGAAGAAGTGACTAACAATGAGGGATTGAGTTAGATAACAGAAGAAGTGACTAACAATGAGGGATTGAGTTAGATAACAGAAGAAGTGACTAACAATGAGGGATTGAGTTAGATAAGAGAAGAAGTGACTAACAATGAGGGTTAGAGTTAGATAAGAGAAGAAGTGACTAACAATGAGGGTTAGAGTTAGATAAGAGAAGAAGTGACTAACAATGAGGGTTAGAGTTAGATAAGCGAAGAAGTGACTAACAATGAGGGTTAAATAACAGTAGAAGTGACTAACAATGAGGGTTAGAGTTAAATAAGAGAAGAAGTGACTAACAATGTGGGTTAGAGTTAAATAAGAGAAGTGACTAACAATGAGGGTTAGAGTTAGATAAGAGAAGAAGTGACTTACAATGTTCATGAGAGTCAGCAGGTAGTTCTGCACATGCTCCTTGCCGTGGAAACGCACCACGGAGTAGTCGACACCCAGAAGAACTTCAATGTTGTAGTCGTCATCTCCGGCGTGGCGGCGCTTCCTCACCGCCTGGTTCACCTGCCGGGACACCTGGTCTATAACCCCCGGAAGACCTGGCAGGGGCAAGTGGTCTAGAATCCCTGGGACACTTGGCAGG